>VTGD01000048.1:180825-402416 GCA_013406985.1 Calonectria crousiana | reverse complement strand
CCACCCCGAATTCAGCCCCCCTGTAACGAAAGAAAAGCAAAAAAGGAATACACTAAAGTGAAAAGAAGCGCAACCCATGCCCGACCTGCTCGTTTGCCTTATCCGTCATGTCGTGCATCTGCACACTCCACCCACCCCCTCCTCCGCTTCGCCCCGTCGCCCCGTCGCCGCCCACCCGAATCAACACCGGTCCAAGTGCAGACGGCGGCTCTATGTACCATGCTCGTATAGCTGGGTAGTCGACATTGTGCTGGGTGCCCCCTTATCTTTTGTCAATAGTTCGACCCACGTTGTCACACTGCCACGCTGCTGCCATCCGGACAAGGTTATTTACAACTCTCAGCACAATCCCCGTTGAATGGGCTTGACAACGCCATCACGCAACCCTCCACGCTAGAACACAGGTGCAGGCGTCTGGTCGGCCTCTGCACTGTAACCGTACAGAGTAACGCGTAGTTCTGGGCTTGGGTTTGAGTGCCAGCGAGCTGTGCCTCTTGGTACCAAATATCACTTGAGAATGGTTCATGCTGATCCTGTCAACTGTAACATACAACGAGACAAAGGCCTCCCCCCCCCCCCAAAAGAAAAAGAAAACCAATCCCACCGCTACTTAACCCTTGGTTTCGCCAGGTCAACCATAAACAGACCCGATACATACATACTGTGCCACAGCTCATGCTCTGAAACAAAATCCATCATAATACAGCTTCTCTTCTCCAATCATCAATCCATCCCACTCTTGCGGGAAGGGAAAAAAAACTGTGACAAAAAAAATAACAATTCCACAATCGTCTGTCGTCCTGGTTGGTCATAGATCTCGGGATAAGCGCTGGGGCGCAGGAGATCTCCAGCTCACCGGTCCGTTGGGACAAAGTCATGGGCACATTCGGTACCTCTGCAACGCCCTCCCACCAATCAGAGCTCGAGCTTTTTTCTCTTCACCGGTCCTCATATAACGTCCCTGCTGCCACCACATTGATGTGTCAAATCGCCATCCACTCTCCCTCATCTGAAGCACCTCATTCCCATGCAGTCATCATTCCTTCGCATCACTTTCAAGGTGCGTAGTTTCATAGGGCTCTTCCCTGAGCCGGTGACCCAGCCCTATGCCCCCCAATCAACCCTGCGACCCTGTCCGCGGGGCAATAGCGATCTTCTCATCAGAATTAGGTACCATGTTCCGACGGGCACGCCGCTGCTGCCTGTTCTTGCACTCTATAGCATATCCCGGTTCAGTGGCTTTTCGCCACTCAATCCATGCCTCGTATGCTTGCTGGCTTTGGGGGTCTGGCACTCGTGGCTTCGGAACGGGACACGGCAACGAGTTAGTCGCTCCCACGCTTCGCCAAGAAACTGGGGGCTGTGTTCGAAATGGGCCTTGCAAGCCGCCCATCGAAGGGATTTGGCCAGTCGTGGTTGGATCCAGGGGCTGCGTCATGGGTGTCGTCGCTGCAAGGTTTTGCAACCCGATCGAACTCTGGAGAGTCGCAAAAGCCCCCATGTTAAGCCCATGACCAGGTTGCATTCCGGCTGGGGGTTCAGCAAGCATTGGCAGTGCATGTGTATTGAGAGGAGCTGTAAACCCCGAGGGTGGTGCTGTAAATCCGAAAAGAGGCCCAAAAGCTGAAGGAGACACATTCGAAGTTGCCAAGGGTCCGGCAAATATTTTCAGCCCGGAAGCACCTCCTTGGTTTGTTGATTCAGCACTTGCAGTGGGAAGAGGTTGGTACGGCGGTGGTGGAGGGTCCATGGCTTTTTCCATCGTCGAGACACAAGATCCTTCGCCGTACTTCCTAAAAATGCTTCCTGTAGCGCCTGGCATCATTTTTACAGTGTCGTTGGCTTTGGGTGGGATTTTAACTGGCGCCCCGAAAGAGAGGAATTCTCTTGCTCTGGGATTCAGTTTTTTCATGCTGCCAGTGGAATGGCCAGAATCATGGGAACTCTCCCTGTAGATTTTCGTCTCGATGCTTGGTACTTCGATCCCTGAGTCGGAGGAGCCTCCCTGTGCTGAATCTCTCCACGTCCTGGGTTCAGATTTCCAAGACCACTCTTTGACATGGCCACTAGACCCTCCCTATGGGCACCTATGTGCATGACTCGTCTTCTTCTGAAGTTTCTGAAGAATCTTTTTAAAGGCTGTGTTCTTTTTCTGTAGCTCGGTGTCATCTTGACGTGATCCTGTTGACGCTGAAGATTTAGTATCTTGAACGTTGTGGGGTTGGATGTAGGGTAAGGAAGTTCCGGTTTCTGCCGCGGCGCTGTCTTTCCTCTGCATCCTCGCCGCATTTTTTCTAGTTTCTATCGTCGATACATTTTTGCTGAAGGGTTGATCTTGGTTAATACGGGTAGATGATGGTAGCCTTAGCCTCGGGGGGGTTTCTTCGGCTGCCGCCAAAATAGCTGATAATATTTTCTTCTCTCCGCTTGGAGACGCCTTGTGAGGAACATTGAACCACTGTTGTTTTTCATCTCCAATACTTTTTATTTGAGCGAGCCCTGAGAATCGTGAAGATATTTCACCTTTCCAGTCTCCCAGGTCACCACCAGCGTCAAGGGGCATAATTTCAATGATCCTCACTTGCCTCTCGTCGGTCTGGGAACTGGGTATTTCTTTCTGGTTGAGGAGAGCACACAAGGCTCCGCCTTGTAAAGTTTTGAGACCGACAGCCGCAGATGATTCTGTATTGCCTTTGAACTCCCCATTAGGCTCAGAGCTGTCACAGTTAAGTTCTGAGCATTTGTGAGTAGGAGAATGTTCCGATGCTGGTTTTTCGATAGTTTCACGGCTATTCGGCGTATAACTTGGGTGATTCTCTTCAAGCCTCATACTAATTCTAGACTTTTGGAGCTCAGGGTTCCCAAGCTTTGTGTGTGCGGATGTGGAGAATACATTGCTTTCCCGTCGTCTGCGCCAATCGGGATTCTTCATGGCCTCAGCGAACTTTGAGGTAGCGCTGTAGTCTTCTAAGAGATCCTTCTTTGGAGGGACGAGGTTATCGTTGATGTCGTCGATGGAGTTTCCGATTTCGGAAGCAGGATAACCAAGTTTTTCTAACTGGGCTGCTGGCCTCCGCCGCGCCTTGTTATTGAAGACGGCCATCCCAGGCTCTATAAATGGATCAGCTTTGAATAACTCGAATAAATAAAAGAATCACAAAATGATGAGCTAAACCCCTGTGATTGGCTCTCCTATGATTTCGACTTACAAGGAGATCACCACCGCCAACAAGCGCCAGTTAGGGGGATTTACTCACCAAGGAAGGTTTTTTTTTATTTCCAAACGATCCCTTTCTGAGAATATTTGGTTCAAAACGGACCGTAACGCACTTCAGAATCAAGATCAACCCCTGAAATTGTCCTCGCTTACGCTGAAATTCCGGAGTGGACGTTGAAGCTTTGGTTAGGAATGCAGGAGATGGAGAAAACCGGGATTGGGGTTTTGGCAATACTCCGCGAGAACCCAATAGACTGAATGAACCAAAACCATCCGAGACGTTTCAGTAGCTTTTATGTTCTGTCCACGCAGGGGAGAGCGAAGGCGCGCGAGTTGCCAACCAGTGGCTAACAGCAGGGCTTCTAGAGACAGGCGTGTCAGTTATCAGCGGCTCCCCCCTCCCCACAAGCCGACTGGAATGTTTAGGAAAGCTGCTTAACGCTGCGAGTATACGCAATGAAATTCCAAGAAGAAAAGAAGAAGAAAAAGAGCAGAGCCGGACGAATCCTTGCCAAAAATCCAAGATCAGTCAAAGTTGGAGTTTGAGCAAAGGGGAGAGGGAGGATGGGATCGTGAGTTTGCGGAGTAAAAAAAAACAAAAGGGGGGAGGGGGGCACTTGACCCAAAGATATGGGTTTACAAAAAAAAAAAAGGCACCTACCTGTTGCCAGCTGTATGGCAGATGAAATGGGAAATCAACTTGGCCGAACAGAAACCAGGTTACTTGGCTCCATGCAACCTTCCTTGCGGAAAGCTGCCAGATGAGTTGCCGCCTGCAACCATAGCTCGGCCACGATTCGCCATCTCTCGATACAACCAGGTCCGCCATGCACGTTAATCACTGCAGGGAAACACTGCCGCCGCTTCTTTTTTTCTTTTTTTTTATTGTCAAGCCTTGGGTGTATACAGGCCCAGATGCATGGTGCCGAAATACCCTTGATCCTTGTGTAATAGCCAAGGACTCCGACTGGCCGGCATCGACGCAAACTCGTATACGGCCCACTAGTTGCAGCGTATAGTAACATGACTTGGCTGTTGGTCGCATGTATAAGCTGCTGACGGCAGCATCCTTCATCCAGTGGCACGATGGGGCGAAAAGTATAGGAGCGTCATCATGACAACCCTTGCAGATAGATCGAGGGGGAGGGAGGCAAGAAGGAAGAATAAAGCCGCCGGAATGATAACGAATGCATTCTAGGTATCAAACTAAAAAGTACTCCTAGCCAAAATATCACACCGTTGCTCATGCTAACCTATTTGACTTGATAATGTGAGATGATAGACAAAGCCCTCGCTTTCCAAATTTCGTCATTCATGAAACTATACATGCCCCATCCCCACAAGTCACTTTAACCATTATATTGCTGTCCGCCCATGTAAGCAGTGAATGCCCTCTGCAGCCAAAGTTAGCAATTATACGCCATTGTCCCGAGCGCAGTGTTACTTACCACGTTGCGAGTCTGCATGTAGACGGTTCCGGGACCGGTAAATTTGCACACGAGACCTTCGCCCGAGGCCATGCCTGATATAATACCACCCGACGCCACACGCTCCATGACGTATTTTGTGTTCCAGGCAACCAGGTGGCCGTTGTCAACAATGTACTTTTCGCCGTCAACGAGCTGAATACTTGTTAGTGCCTGGGCTTGGTCAAACATTTACAGACGACTCACATCCTTGCGGATAATGGCACCGAAACTTGCTATCCACACCAAGCCTGTGCCACTGAGCTTGTGCACCCAAAGTCCTTCGCCGCTGAACATGGCCTTGCTGAGTCCCTGGCGTTTGGAGTCCTTGATAACACCCTGCGTCGATGCCAGATAGGCATCGTGGCCGACGGACCACATCTCCTTGCCCGAAAGTCGCAGGCTGGTGATGTCACCAAGCATGGGAGGGCCGAGGAGAACCTCACCGGGGCCGATATAGGTCGAGCTGGCAATTTCGCTTCCCGAAATGACCTTTTTCATACTAAACTTGATGTGTCCCTTGAGGGTAACGGAAGGGGACATGGCAATCATGGCACCCGCCTTTCCAGCAATTGGACAGCCCATGGCAAGCTGTATGGTCAAGATGGTGTTGCAGTCCCGGTGGCTGATTCTATAACTACCACCATTGAAAGTTCCAACATCATCCATGACCGCACCAGCACCAACAAACTGGCCAGCTGCAGGAGCTCCAGACATTGTCATGGATGGGCCGGCTTGTGGCTGCGGCTGCGGCTGCGGCGGCAGCTGCTGTTCCTGCTTGGGCTTCTCGGGCGGGTAAGGACTACCGTCATCCTGGAACGGTGGCGGAGGAGTAAAATTCTGCTGCGGCGTAGGAGGTTGCTGGTGGTCTGGAGTAGCTGCTGGCCTCACTGCTAGCGGTGACTGCTGGCCTGGAGGAGGGGGGTAGTGAGCTTGCGGCTGGGGAGGAGTCGGTGTCGGCTGCTGCTGCAGCTGCTGAGGAGGCAGCGGGTAGTTCTGAGCTGGTGCAGACGTTGGGGGAGCGGGATAGTGCACCGGTGTAGGCTGTTGAGGAGGGGGAGGAGGGTGCTGAGGTGAGGGCGTCTGCTGCTGCGGTGGCGGCGCAAATTGCTGCGGTGAAATCGCCTGCTGGGGAGGAGGTGGGTAGTGTTGAGGAGAAGGAGTGGCCTGCTGCTGAGGCGGCGGCGGATAGTTCATTTGGCCCGCAGGTTGCGCCTGGGGCGGAGGAGGATAGAACTGAGTCTGGTTTGCTGGAGGTGACGTTGGAGGCGGCGCATACTGGTGCTGGTGCTGCTGAGGCGTGGGCTGCTGGAGGGGAGCTGGAGGCGCGACAGTGGTCAGTTTGCAGGTCAATCCGGTTCATCTGAGGCGTCATGACAAACCCGAGGGCGAGGGAGCCGATCCCGGCGGAGCTGTGAAGGCATCGTCAGTCAGATTGCCGGGCGCGTTGTAGTTGGCGCGGGGTGGGGGAGGGGCACTCACGAGGATAGTAGTGGTGCTGGCCAGACATGGCGATCTGCTGCTCAAACGACGGGTCCGATAGAAGTAGATGGACTGGGCAATGCAGCAGGAGAATCTTTGGGAGAAGGAGAGGGAGAGGGGGGAAAAAAATGACGAAAAAGAAAATGACGAGGCGGGAGGCTCGCGACACCCTGCTGCAGCTGTAGCCGCCCACGCACGTCGAGCTGTGGTGCCAAGCTACAACGAGACCAGCCCCGCACGCCGTTGCCTTGCACCGGTAGATCGGCCCACGTCAGAGTGCAACAGAGGAGGATGCAGCTTAGTAGAACTGGCGCCAATTGAGAGGTCTCGGGTGGTCAGAGTCACAAGCCAGACGAACCCTGCGACTTGGAGAATAAACCAGTTTCTGCGGTCCTCGAGAGCACGAAAGACGCCGAGGACAAGAATGACGGCACTCATCTTCATATACACGGGCGGTACCTGAGGGATCAAGCCACGGCCGCATGCGACGCGGCCCAGGTTCCCGCCCAGCCTGCATCGAGTCTCCCCATCTCCAACGACGCTGTCTTTCTATTTTCAGTTCGCCATTTCACTTGGCCCGGCCAATCATGTTGGCTTCTGATCAAGCTGAGCCAGGTTGTAGCCGCCGCCGCGGGGCCGTCTGCAACGCCCCCGCTCATCCCATTGGCCCGTTGGGAAATGGCCATGACGAACTAATCGGCTGTCTCTCTGCTCTTGACACCATGACTGCCTCATAATTGCATTTTATCTCCTTTGTTCTTGTTTATTTACGTGTCCTATCCTCTGCCTCTAGTCCGGTCTAGCTTTCTTTTTCTTTCTATGTCTGCCCCTGTGTCATCTAGCTGCCGGAATCCACCGTCCAATTGGAACTGTTGTTGGGCCTCTAGTAACCAGATCGCGGACTGTTTATGCACGGAAAATATAATAAAAAGGAAAAAACCAAATCTCAAGACCAATTTATTACTATTACGTCTTGGGAGAATCCAAAGACCGCTTGGTCACTCGCCTCACCCTCCCATTTACTGCAAATTGACTATAGTATAGGGTAGCTCGCAAAAATTGTGAGCCGATTTGCAGCCATTCAATATCAATCTACAGAAGTTGAGCTATTGGCCGGCAAGTTTGCCTGTTCTTCGTTGGGGTAGTTCGTCTATCAAAACTACCAAACGTCAAAGTTGTCTCTAATCGATGCATTGGCATTAGTGATTTGGCCACCCTGTGCAACCAAGTATGAATAAGTTCCCCGACGCCAAGTTGGTGTTCTAGATAATCTGTGATACTGTTCTGGATCCTTGATGCAGAAGAAAAAAAAAATCTCTTAAAAGTGTGACGCCACTCTCGTGGATCTAGCCCCAGAGCCCGCAACGCCGTTCAAAGGCATGAACGTTTAGCAGATCGCTGGATCTAAACCGGCGATTTGGTCCACCCGTTGATCTATGAGGCGGTAAACACGGAAGGGGCTCTGCAAGCCAAACCTTCATGACTGTGGTCGGGACCAGGCTAAAGTGGCATATTCTGGGCCTCAAAAACCGCCATTGGTATCAGCTCACCATGACATCATGAGGCTATAATGCAATAACGGGCTGGAGGTTAGATTGGGTTGGCTGACCCATGTTTTCATCCCGAAAGCCAGCTGACTCATTATTGGTCATCGCTGGGCTCCCCTTCAAGCGTTTGGTCATAACGCCTCTTGGCCTGACCGGAGTTGCTGTCGATCACTCAGTTCATCAAGTGTGGAGGAATGCAAAAGCCACATCGCTGGATTGGGATTCAAACCCGAGCAGATGGATTGAGTTTGAGGGGCGGAAGTGACAATCCAGTTGACAACTCGTTAACCGAAGGCTAAACGCCACGTTAGCCGGCAATTTCTCAAGGGAAATGCTGAGGGCGGCACGGAAATACGGCAGAAAGCCCATGCTGGAATTTGATTTAGCACCCTTTTGCATCCACAACAGTGTAAGAACCCCACACAGGACTGGTTGAATCAGACGAGATTTGCGACTAGCCCGTTCTGCTTCAACTGAGACCATGGAGAAGATTGCTGGTACTGATCACGCGGGGACGCAAGCACACGGGCGGCATTGACCGATAAATTCTGAGCCGATGGCGCTGCTAAAAGTGTCTCGGCAGCGAACGGCTCGCCGCTCTGTGTCTGATTGAGGCATTGGGGCCGTGAAGTTCAGTCGAGGCGCAATCCCAGTTTCAATTGCACAGGTTGCCGCATCCCTCGCTAATCAGATCCACGGCACAAGTATTCTCCAATGAACCCTGCTGCAAATCGTTCAACGCATCGTGCTACTGGCTGTGTGACTTATCGTCAAGCGGGGCAGGCTACCAGCTGTGGCGGTCTGGCTCGGGATCGAAGTCGAAATGGAACGTCTTTTGGCGTGAGCCGCATGAACGGTTTCTGGGGTTCAAGGGTGTGAGGCGCTGATCATTCACAAAGAGTGCATCTTTCTGGAAATGTCCATACTGCAGCCTTTACCCAGAGCGGGATGGTCAGTCAAAGTTTTAATATGCCGATATTAATGTCTGCATGCACTACGAAGAGCTGAAGACGCCAGGAAGTATTAAAGAGCACTTACTGCCACAGCGGCTCGAGGGCTGGCTTTGGATTTGGATTGGGTTCAAAGTGAATCGCGACTCTCCACTGCGAGACGCAACATTGTAAAATTTCCACTCATCTTGACTCAGTTGTGCTGTTTAGTCGCCTACAATGTCTTTGAGTTGAAGGAAGACGCACAGAGCCCTGCGGGGCTAGCACACTGCTAATAACTTCCCGAAAGTCTGTGGACGGACTATCGTGGGTCGAAGGGGGATAGCGAAGGTTTACTGGGGCCCTGGTGGAGGCTATGGAGCTTAACTCAGATCTCTTCAAGTTATCAGTGGACAGCTTAGTTCAACTATACCCACAATTCAGCCAACTCCGAACCCCTTGCAACACCGGACTCGCTTGGCTTGATGAGACGGCTCGTAGGTGATCCAATGGGAGAGCGTCGGGCCAGGGGCTAATGGGGATCTGGGCAGCCTTGGGCTGTAACGAGTGCCATTTGCTAAAAAAGAAATGGCATTCCTCCATGCTGGGATGGGAAAACCGGTAGCTGGGACGCGGTGAGATCTGTCAAACAAAGAGCTTCTTGACATGTTGCACTGCATCAGCCGTTTTTGTGCTGTGCCTCGTGGGGGATGCATGTAGATCCGGGGCACGTTTGATCTTGCAACTGGAAAGTCCCACAGTAGTCCTGAGTAGCATTGAATCCAAGAGCTTTGACGATTGGATCGAGTGGCGCTGCCTATGATGCCTAACGAAGCGGGCAACAGCTGAAGCACATGGGAAACTCGGTGCCGGCAGGCCGGCTGGTCTCCGACCTTCCAGCGGTGACAACCCAAAGAAGCCACGGGGCGTTTGGCAGAAGGAACATTCGCTAAAATATTCCAAGATCGGATTTGCGGCGCCCCGCAAAGGTCTTTAATGTACAGCACCGGCTGGGAAAGATGACGAACGGCGGGTTTGAGAAGATGTGAGTCCAGCCCAAAGGCGGGGAGGGAGGGGAATGGGCTGGGAAAAGTCGACACTGTACAGCGTCATATGGGCACTGCAGGAGCAATTGCGATACTCGTGCGTATTTCATATTTGATGACGAATCGTTTGGTTTGCGGCCAACATGGTCAGGGCGTTTTGTATTTGTACCCTGACAGGACCTTTTGACATGTTGACGCGCAGGAATGCGGGCTGCCACGATGTTGCGGCCCCCAATGTGTTGGTTCTGGCCCCCGTTCCCTTGTTCTGGAGCCAGGCCACCGGTTACACCCTCCAAAGGCGCCTCGAAAACGAAACCCAGCAGCAAGCATGGCTGTGTCTCGAATTGAAGACTGGCGCATGTGTATTCTGAGCGGCTAGCTGAATACTGTCTACAGTTGCGAGCCCAAGTTCCACTTGGCGCAAGCGAAGAATCCATGACAATGGCCGTTACCCTTCCGCTCGGACGTCGCACGAGGACAGGAAATAAGCACCGATGGCCTGTCGAGTCTTGCCCGGTTACTGTCAGCGCCGGTGCACAGACCAGGCTGGCAGGTCCCGTGTCAACGTTTGCCGGATCGATGCAGGGACGGGAATGGCCAGCGCTGGAAATGAATATTCTAGATGGCTGCTTCAGCTGGCAATGCGCGTTGGGCCCCTCTCATCCAGTGAAGCTGCTGAGAGGTGCTGTTGGGGAGGATCGGAGAGGATATATGACGTGACCCTGTGACGATGGCGTTCGCTTCGCTGCCTGTACCGAAAACCTGTGCGAACTAGCAGGCCCTATCTGTGAATTAGCCTGTAACGATTAGGGGAAAAGCTGCAGGGAGGGCCTGACTTGTCAATCCTCGACACGAAACCTGGTCATGCTGTAACGAATTTGGACAAGCCACTTTCCTAGTCGATGATGGATTGGGACGAATTGACGATAGTCCAAGAGGCCGACTCTGAGAGGCAAGAGGCAGCAGCGATGAGTCAAAAGAAACAATATTACATAGCAGGGCGATTAGAGTAGCGCGGGCGCACCACGGGGGGCTTTGGTTTCAGGTCTTGACAGCGGACTGCAGGATCGCGTCCCAGGCGCCTGGGAAGGCAAACGTAGGAGCGGATGGGGAGGGATGGAGGGAGGATGGAATGCTGGTACCGACGGCCTGGGAGCTGCTTTGCGCGCCGGGATGTGACTGCGCATGCTCATTGGAAGGATCAGGGAACAGGTTTGTTGTTCAAAGGCAAATTGGTAGGGCAAAAGTGCCTGAGATCTTACCGACTCTCTGTTCCCCTCCACCAACATTGCACGCACCAACATTGCACGCACCCACGCCACACGCCCACCAGCGACCACACTTCTACACGTTGCGGACAGATACCGGTGGAAGGGTACCTTCAATATGCGCTGGAACCCACCCATGTTCCGTAAGCGGGCTAGCCCCGTTTGCAAGGCAGGCAGGATCGTCTTGGCAGCATTCCGTCTCGACCAAGGCGGTGGCAGCATTTGGGCCTCTCAGGATGCCTGAGAGTGCAACTCACGACACCCTCTTCTGGCTTTTGCTCTTGGCTGTGTGGCATGGCATTACCACGACGGCATTCGACTCGCACCGCGCGTGGCGATGGCGTCTGCCCCGCAGCTGCGATGGATGTGCTGGGCTGCGCGCTGGTGCTCGTGCTGATGCTGCACTGCCGTCAACGCGCGGGCGCAGGATTGCATATTGAGCATGTACTTACTGTACGCAGCCAAGCAAAGGCACGACATGGCCCCATCAGACAGACTGCAGCGCAGCACAGCGTAGCGTAGCGCAGCGCACACAGCATCTGTTCCGCCGTGTACCGCACTGGAGTGGGCGCGACCGTCTGGTCTGGGGTGATTGATTGAATGATGAACGAGGCTGCCGGAGATCTGTCCCGGGTACGGTGGCCGGCACGCTGGCGACCGGGCGGCAACCCGTCCTGATCTGCCAAGCTACCCAGGCGAACAGGGTGCAGGAGAAATTGGCATGGGATTCCATTGTGAGATGCATCGCGATCGATACGTGCCGATTGCTGATTGAAGACGCACGCAGCGTGCGCCCGGGACGCACTCGCGGACTCGAACCAGACAGTCGGAAAAGACTGAGAGCATGACGACAAAGCACCCTGGGTGGGTGTCTGCAAGGGCAATCTAGATCGCTGAGGTCCAAGAGGTGTGTGTTTGAATGCAGCGCTGCAGAGCCACCCCACCCCCTACCGGCCCCTGTTGGGGCCCCTACTGACCCTACTGACCACGCACCCACGGGCGCCCGCGGGCAGCTGGGGTCACGATTCGTCCCCGGAGAAGCGCTGGAAGCCCATCAGTCCCTGGTCCTTGCTGCTCGCCAGAGGCTGAGACGGCCCACTGGGACTGCAACTGGGACCACCCTGGGCGCAGCTATCGGGTACCCAGCTGTCGGTACCATCCCAAGAAAAAAAAACCCCGGGGCAGGGCGTACGAACCCAAGGGATCAGGGTCGCAAACAATTTCGCCCGCGATGCTTCCGACGCCGTCCACCGCAAGCTATTAGAAGTGTGTGGGCGTACCTGGCGTGCAAGTGCGTGTGTGCTGAGGGGCCGCTGGATTGACCGGCAGACGGCTCAGGTCCTAATGGTGTTTAATGGCACCGATTGACACCTGTGGCTCACTTGGCCCCTCGACCGCCTCGCTGGTTCCGTCTGGATAAGACTTAGTTAGCTTCTCCAGCCCACGCCGCTCCACCCATAGACCAGGCGCCGTCAACGCCGACTCGCCTAGCGCAACGCCGTGGATGCCTTCATATTACCCGACCTGTTCGCCCCCCCTGTTTCCCTCTCCCAGTCCTCCTCATCTTCACCCTCAACACGCACTCGCCCGGTCTGCTCCATATCTATCGCGCTCACCCAGTGCCATCGTCTCGCACTGCCATCAATTTCTCACGACGCCTTGCTGACCTGCCACCCGCCCGCCTCAACCACATCGTCGCGCACTTCCTGTTCCATGGGCCATTTAGCGCCCGGCAATGAGCGAGCCTCACTCAGATGGGAGACGGGGTGAGTCCTCGTCTTCCGAGGCCTGCGCGAACAATCATCACCACCACCATCACCACAGCACGCAACCGATCACAACGCATGCGGCTACGACGTTTCCCAGCACTTCCTCGGATGTGGCCACCACCTCTTGCCGACCAGGACCTATTCCGTGTGCAGCAACATCGCCCATTTCGCCTCCAACCTCACCTACTCTGACATCATGCCTCGCATCTCAAACTGCACAAAACCATCCCGTAGATATGCTCGCTTTCCGACTCCGAAACCAGTCATTGATTCCACCCATCCACTCGGACTCGCATGAACCAAACCCCTCTGCAGCACTGTCGCCCACCTCCCTTCCGGATGACGATTACGCCGCACCAAGCATGGTGCCGGACGACATCCATGCCGTGCCAATGCAAGTTAATGATGCTGAAGAGGACTGCATTATGTCAATCCCCAGCCGGTTTCAGCGTCGGTCATATCGCCGCGGCCTGGCTGATATCACAGTTCCTCCACCACGCTCGGGGCCCCCGGACGTCATTCAGTCTTCGCCAGCCGCCAATGACAGCTTACCATCCCCCGACTCTGCGTCTTCAACAGCAGGCCGGACCCTGTACGGACCCTCTTTGGTTATCGAATGCCCGGAAATCGAAGTAGACGAAGGTTACTGTGAGGAGACTGATGATCGCGCGTGGCTCGAGTCCGTCATGTCCCTTCGTCAAGCCGGCGGGCCTGGCGGCATCAGGAAGCGATATGGTCTCAAGTACAGGTCATCGAGCGAAGCCGGCAGCAAATGCCAGAATGCCGTGCACAGCGTGCCACGGATGCGCCGCCGTGACAAGAACAAGAAGCGCCGCCGGAGACTCGAGTCAGATGCTTCCAGCACTGCATCTGCGTTACCAATCGTCGCTCCTCAATGATTTCCAGCAAAGCGAATCACCTTTTAATATTTTTAATCACCAAGATAATTGCTTGGTGTGTACATTTCAACACTACATGGGACTGGTTTTCGGCGCACACACGGCATTACGAGAGAATCAACAGATCTGGATGGCGTCTTTTTACGGAATGAGAATTATTAGAGTCTGCTTTTATATGAACGAGGCACACGCCACCTGGTCTATGAGGAATATGGGATGTTGCTGCAGCCAACAATCTACGGTGCTTTTTTCTCTTTTTCCTTGGGGGGTTGCAATTGGCATCTTTTCTTTCTTTTTAGCTTCTTTCTTGTCTTTGTTATACCGCCACAAAAACACTAGGCTTTACGGGTTGGGTTCGAATTGTTTTCTTCTTTTTTTCTTTTTTTCTTGGGCTTTTTATTTACTTATCCAAATGGTTTGGCAAGGCGTTTATCTGGACCTTGATGTGATAATTCGGGATCAGAGGGTTTTCTTGGGCTCTACAGGCGTATCTTTGCATGACTTTGGGTTTGGATACAGGGATCCCGCCCGGTGGAAACATGGCCAGGCGCTGGACGGATGAGGGGAATTGGGAAGAAGTAGAATGTGTGTGTATTGTATATTGGAACCACGTGTGCACTGGTCTGGTGCCACACGACGGCAGCTCAGTCGTAAGCAAGGATAAATGCAACGAACGAATCGAGTGGAGAAGCTGCAGAGCACCTCTTTGGCCCCGTCCAGATGCGAATATTGGTGAAGTTGGATGCTACGCTGCTTATGCATGTTCTGGGCTCGAGCGGCCGCACATGGCAGTGGGCCAGTGGAAAGGCAAATTGCATCTGACAGCTCGTCCTCGATTCGAGGAATGGATGCAACGTCCGACTACGGCGAAGTGGGAGAGAGGGTTCAAAAAAAGAAAAAGGAGAAAAAGAGAAACCATGGTCAGCCCATGGGTACACGACAGTGACGACGACATCGATGTACTGCCTGGGATTACCAACCGCCCGTTGAAATGAGGGCGTTCCCGGCCTTCCAAGGTGGCAGCGAGAAGGTTCCTCGACTGGGGAGGGACGCCCTGCCGCATGCGACACTGGGCTGGTTCTTTTTGTCGGTCTCTCTTCTTATTATTAGAAAGACCTGCATGCGCACATGTAGCAACATGTAGCAGCCGTGTGTGTCTGGCCCAACATGCGTCATCGGAGCTGCAGAAAAAAAAAGCCGCCAGCACGGAAAACCCGGTGCTGGCAGCGACCGAAACAGAAAAACAAAAAAAAAAGAGAAAAAGAGAAAGAGGGAAAAAAGCAAATAAGACGAAAAGAAAAAGGGACAAAAATACATGGGGATTTGTTCGACCCGTCCTCCTATTTCCGGGCTTTTCTTCTTATTCTTTTTTTTTAATTTTTTTTTTTTAACCAAAAAGATGAAAACTTGAGTCTATTAAGAGCTGCTGCCCATGAAGATCAACGGCGATCACACCCCACCTCTTCGCCATTGTTGACTCGGCAATGCCCATTCTTGGGCCTGAAACATGCTAAAGGCACCAACTGCTATTAAAATTTATGTGATCGCCAGAGTGTATAGCAAGGAAATAAGGAAAACAAAAAAATTTCGTAAAGAAAAAACTTTTTTGTTTTAAAAAAAATTGCCTGGCGAGATCGATCGTCTCCATGTCGGGCCGTCGTCTCCATTTGGCATACGACCCTTTCGGACCCGGCCTTCCGGGGGAGGAGGGATCCGCAATGATTGATGTTCGCTAGACAGGCACCAAGGCGCACGCCCCCTCCATCCCCACGATATCACAATCACGATCACGATCAGGGAAATCGAATAATGGAAGCGAGGACAGGGGCAACGGCTTAGATGGCGATGCAAGGAACAACCCGCAGAAACCATGGCGGTCGGTGTGTATTGGTATTTTGGGAAATGGGCTCTGCAGTTCCCAGGGCCTAAAACCAAAGGCACTGTTTTTGCCATGGACGGGGCGAGACAGGCGAGCTGGGAGAATGAAACACTTTGACACCTCCGTTTCAGCACCTCGGCCACAGCCATTGAAGTTCCTAGGCCCTCGGTCTGGGCCTCGTTCTCCCTCCATCCCTCCTCCACTCCGCATCGCATCTTTGGCCTGGGGAGGCGTACCGTCGCTTTCCCGCCCATCGCCATTGGGGGTCTCGTCCCGTTTTGCCACGGCGGCGGCCTCGACCATGCGAGCAGCTGGAGGCGCCGCCTCGACTCTCTTTCAGCTCTTTCCCAATCGTTGGGGCCGGGGCCTCTGCTGGCTCTCCCGCTCGCCTCCCCGGCATAAAGGCAAAATATGAGAAGAAAAAAGAGAATCATGGCCAGAGAGTTGCGACTTGGTGTAGCCAAGCCAATGGCTGGCCGCGCTTGTGCCTGTACTAACTCGCCTCTCGAGTCCCGCCGCGAGCCTGGTTGGAATGCTTCTCAATAGCCTGGTGCATTCCTCCCGCAGCTGCAACCCAGCTCTGCCATGCCCTCGCGCATCTCTAAACTCACAACACGGCAACCGTTGCTGAGATGGGCCACATACGTAGCTCTTATTTTCAGCCCGCCTGGTGTTTCGCGTCTCGCCGGTTGCTGGTGTTTTGTTGATGTTTGGCTGCCAGACCGTTTACTTCGTCTGCCCATCGCCCACTCCGCCAAAACTCTCGGTCCATCTATCTTCGTGCTCCTCGGACCCGGTCCAGCTCTTGTTGTTGTTGGTCCTGAACCTTGTTTCCTCTTTGCCTCTTCTTCTCTCGCCTCATGCCAGCTTCGTAGCCACCTTTCCAGCTCTTCAGAAGCTCCTCCACGCTCAATCCTGGCGACTGCGTGATCCCCTTCAGCCTGTCGACAAGTCCTCCAAGCTGAACCCGATTCCGCCATGGCCTCTTGGACGTTGCCGTACCGGGTCGAGGCCGTGGAGCGAGATCCCGGCTACTTCTGGCAGGATCTCGACGACGCTCCCAACGATGGCTCCGGCGACTTCTTTCGCCAGTTTATCAACTTCGACAGTGACATGAACGCATCCATGGCAAACTCCCACCATGCCCAGGACCCTTCTCTTCCCGCCATGGCGGACGCCTTGATACACGAGCAGCCGTCCGAGTCAACCGCCTCGTCCGGCGTTTCCACCATTGGTGATGAGTTTGACTTCCTCTCTAGCAGCTCCCAGATTGCACCCTCCATGTCTGCCCCGGTCGTGGGAGCTACCATTCACGAAGTTGACCCTCGACAGCTGGCCATGGCCGAGCTGGAGACGGACCTGAAAAACGGACCCATGCCCCGAGCCTCCGTGTCTGATCCCGAGCTGCCTCGACTCGAGGGCATCACGCTGCAGTCCCCCAGCAAGCGCATGCCGATTTCACAACCCTCGTCCCCGACGCCTCCAAGCACAGTCGTTCCCCGCAAAGCAAACAAGTTTGTCGAAGCACTTTCGTCAACCATTCGCAAAGCAAGCAAGTTCCGCAAGAGCAGAAAGGTTTCCGCCATGGAGGACCACCCCATCTCCCCGACCATGGACAACCCTCCCCGAGCTCTGAGGATGAACGCTTTCGAATACGGCAACGGCAACGGAGGCGAGGGCTTCCCGCCATCGCCGTCAGCAAACCCGGACAGCGCAGGTTTCGTCCACGGGTATTGCGATGATCCCTTCAGTGAGTTTCCCGGCGCCCGTAATAGGCAACTCCTCCCGTGGTTGCTTCAGCACTAATCGTCTTGAACGCTCCAGCCGAGTCCCCCGTGGTCGCAGCTGCGCAGGCCAACTACCAAACCGATCTCTCTGCACAAGGGGACCCGAGCAGCTGGGCCCTTCACTCGCAGCAGCAGGTCCATCAGCAGCAAACTCAGCAGCCCCAGCCGCCACAACAGCAGCCTCTCGCCACGCCTGGCACGGCACCCGAATCGTGGCCTGGATCCGAGTACATGCCCCATCCGCAGAGCGCTGGGTGGTGGGATCTCAACCTCCTGAACCAGAACGGCGAATACATCATCGACCCTCAGCACCAGCACCAGCACCAGCAGCAGCAGAAGCACGCGAGCATGAACATGGCCATGCACGCGCAGCACGCCGAGCTTCCCTACGAGTACCAGCACATGCCAGACGCAAGCGCTGCCGGCCTGATGATACACATGCCCCAGCCGCGAGCCGCGCCTCCGTCCATGGTGAACGATTTGACCGTCAACGCTCAGACGTACCTCCCACCTCCGCCTCCGATGCCCCAGGTCGGTCCGCCCTCGGAGAGGCAGCACCGGCCCCCGCGCGCACCCTCTTCCGGCGCACGGCACCTCTCCTGCTCCCCTATCCGAAAGACCCGTCCTCCCTCGGCCTCGCCCCAGCCCGCACACTCGCGCCACAGCTCGGGCGGGTCCATCGGATCGGTGCGGAGCGCATCGGGCAGAGGAATGGTGCCCGGCACGCCGACGACGATGCGCAAGCAGCGCCGGTCGCGGGAGCCCAGCGGAGGCAGCATCGGGGGCGAGATCGGCTTCGTCAACTTCACCCCCAGCGACGGCAGCCTGCTCATGACCGGCGTGGCACCCAGCGGAAGTTCCAAGACCAAGGCCCGCCGGGAACGCGAGGCCATGGAGCGCCGGCGAAGGCTGAGCGAGGCCGCGCTGAAGGCTGTCCAGGCCGCCGGTGGTGATGTCGATAAGCTGATGGAGCAAGGCTTCGCTCTCTGACGAGCCCGCCCCAGGGCTCCGTTACCCTCGTTTATCCATCTCTTTAGGCAACAAGTAAGAAAACCCATCCGTCGCTCGGATACCATTTCTTTCCCATTCTGCGTTGTGTGCGGAGGCGTTGGAGGAGTCAAGTTGAATGATAAAAATACATTAATCAGGGGCGTTGCTTTTTTGTTTCATTTTCTTTTCGGCCCCCACCCCCCCCCCTTTCTTTTCTTTTCTCGTCCTGTTGAGTGAGCTATCTCTTCGCCTGGCACTCATTTCCTATCTTTGCTTTGTCAACATTGGATTCGACTCACAGAAGCTCATATCAAATCTCTTATATTTTCGACTCGTTTTTTTCCCCATCTTTTTTTCTCTTCTTCTCCACTTCTAATACCTTCATTGTATCTATAGTTCTGCGTCATTCGACTGTCGTTTTTTTCTTCTTCTTCTTCCTCAGTTTTCGTTTGTTAGTCATGGTTTCGTCCAAAAGGGGGGGCAGATGATTCCGACTAATACGTTATTTCACTCCTATTATTACATGTAAGATGGAAGCATGGGCCTGCGGCAGGAAACTATTAGAAGGATGAAAAGAATTGGGTTTGGATAGGTTTGGGGGGGGGGGGAAGGCGGCGCGTGTCGGCCACCGCAGAAGCTCTCGAACCCCTGCCGTGGTTTGGTCAGCATCAAGGTGGCAATGTCGGCTGTAAGATAATGGTGGCAAATGGGTCTTCAAGGTATAGGAAATACCAGGCTTCTTATTAGATAGAGTGGTTGCAAAATCTGACGACAAATTATACCTCTACTGTCAAGTAAAGTTGACGCCTCTCCGCCCATATCCCAAGCAGAAAAAAAAGATTTCACCTCAGTAGCTTGGCCACCTCTAGACCAAACAATTTTGCAACCGTGGCCCTGACTAGGCCCGCAAGTCTCATGCTATATTCGTGTGTAGAAATAACTGACAAGTTTTGATTCAGGTAAGGCGATCTTTTCGGCTACTTCTTCCTTTCATTTACAGCCCTTTCAAGGGCATGTGTATTCCTATCGGTCTCTCGGCTAAAATCCCAAGCCACATCCAGTTCCAGCCGTATGAAAATGTCACCCAATCCCCTTTATTTCCCTCAAAGATTTGTATATACAAAGCAAAACGCTCGGAACAGAGCACGGGGGGTTCGATGTTCGCCAACGCCAAATCTCATTGCAGACGCCGTCGTCATGCTTTCGATGTAAAACCCAACCAACAATAAGGAAAGCGCAGCACCTGCGATATTGCCGACGACCAAGGGCCGCTATATGATCAAGATATTGACTTGCCATTCATATCACCCAAGTGAGCATCAACACGCCTAGGGCCACATCAGTCCCAAATGGAAGCCGTATTTGACGCAAAATACGGCTTCGCCATGGGCTCAAGTAGATAAATATTCATCATTAAGAAATAAGATTGGGGCATCATGCCCTTAAATCAATTCATTTAATGCTCATAGCCGGCTCCGCGTTGCCATGGGCTAAAAGTCCGTTAGCTTGCGCAATCAAACATGGGGCGAGTCTCGTGAGTAACATACCTAGCGTTGTTCTGTGACCGATGCGACCTGGCGGGGCTTGGATTGTTCTGCTGTCGATTTTGGTTCAAGGGCGAACCCGAGGCTTGGTACGGGCTGGGGGAAGCGTTTCGGAATGGGCTCTGTGGTCGTTGCCCATCGGCGGGGAAGAGAGGCATGGATGGGTTCACTGGTGATCGAGGTGGGTTGTTGCTATCGCTGCGCTGGAACGACGTCTGAGACGGGTTGGTCATCTCGGCACGTCGTTGCATGCCAGCCGACGACAACGACTCATCATCTTCCAGGTCAAGCTGCGACTTGTATCCAGCCTTGTCGCCACGAGCAGTTGCAGCAAGGGCGTCCAGTTCAGTGGTGGTGTTGAGCTGAGTTTGAGACTTCATGAATGAAGCACGGTCGTCGGCCATGAACTGGTATCGCGCATCGGGGTTCTTTCGGAAGAAAACAAATGTCGTCGATACGATAACCATGATCAGGAGAATCAGAGCAAAGGCAGCGTTGAGAATGAAAAGAACAACACCAACGACACCGACAACGAGCTGAGGGGCACCAAAGACATTGGTGAAGACGAGAAGGAAAATAGCGTTGATAAAGTTGACAGCGCAGATGGCAATATTAAACGAGTTAGTGCTCTTATCCATCCAGGGACGGAGAACGGAGGCTCCAATTAGAGCTGCAGCTTCGATAATGATGAAACCAACGGCTTGAGCGGTAGATTGTCCCTGAGCAAATGCAACGAAGCATGCCTTGATAAAGGTGTAGACAAGAACGGGAACAATGAAGTAGTAAGCCGAGGCGCGGAACTGGACGTAGAGAAAGCCCCACTTGTTGAGCGCCTGGGGGTCGGAGAAGAGAATGTAAGCAGGGTTGCGGTGCATCACTACAGAGCGGCGAGCGATGCGGATGACTTTGAAAGCACCCCATCCCAGAGTGATGGCCATGCCGAAGAAGAAGAAAACCGCAAGCACGATCTCGGCAGGCGAATCATTCTGGGTGAACTCCCAGAGACAGAGGATAGCCATTTGGGGGAACCCGATGAGGGTAAGACGGAACAAGATACCCTTCAGAACGGTGAGCCATCCGTTACGGAACTCGAGGAACTTCTCGCCGGCCATCATCTTGCGCTTGGCGAGAACCTCGCAAATGCCCTTGAATGCCGCAATTGCCAAGATGGTGACAACGACAAAGACGCAAAAGAAGGTCAGGCCAGTCATGAAGAGGTTGGTCGACTCAATCTTGGCCTTGAACGCAACACGTTGAATGCCGTAGACAAGATAGCCTCCAGTTTCGGTCTGAATGTTGCCACGCTTAATGAGGTTCTGAACCTGCCTGGGCATCATGGCAGCGCCGCGCCTGAACAGACTAACGCCGGTTTCGACCAGTTCAAGGCCTCGCTTCTGAACCTGCACAGAAACCGTAGAAATGGAGTCGAAGAGCGTCGAGGGCGTACCGCCTGTGGCTCGCTGATACCAAGTGAAAATATTCTGCATGAAACTGACTCGAATGATTCCCATAGACCACTGGAAGTTCTGTGTCCAGGCAGAGACAATCGGGGGAAGGCGCACACTGGTAAGGCCGACGATAGCCTGAGCCTGGAAGTAAGCAAAGAGGGAGAGGGCGTTGGAAGCAACGTGAGCGGCAGTGTTAGAGTGGCCGAGACCAGACACAATGGCAGAGGAGACGAGACCAAGGCCAGCAATGATAGCAGTGGCCCACTTCACTCCGAGCAGGTCAACAGTCTTGGAGTTGGAAACGTCGGCCTCAAGACAAGCAACACTCTCGCCGGTGCTGGTCAAATTGACGTACACGCGGACCTTGGCATCGAGATCGGGAACACTGTAGGCGATTCCGGGAATTTTTTTCAAAGAATCCTTGTCGACGGGGAGATTAAATTGAAAGGGAATTTTTCCGGCAACCATGGGACAAAGACCAGCAAGTCCCATGTCGCAAGGGTTGACCTTTTGTCGCAGGAAACGGTACCCATAGGCAGAAATGCTGACATCAAAAACGACCTTGCCTTGAATGGAAGAAGTAACGACAACATCAACGTGGGCGGATCCGTTGTTTGGCGTGAAGACGACATTAAATAAACTGGCAGTGAAACCGGAGTCAGCCTGGCATGAGTTGAGCGATGTCGACATGAGCATCTTCTCAGCCGAGACTGGTGTCGTCATAAGCGCCGTGATGGTCGCCAGCGCCAATAGTGGCTTCTTTATTATGGACCACATCTTGGCGGATGGGCTCTGTGGTTTTCCTACACAATTTCAGCACAAAGCGAGCGGCTGATTCCGGCGATGGTCCAGAGGGCGGTCCTGGATTCGATTGCAACAGTTCTTCCAACGGGTCGTCCGGGATCCAGGTAATGTGTATTCTTCCTCCTCTCGTCTCAAACGCGGGGGCAATCCAAGGGCTTCGAGCTGGTGCTGGTTACAAGTCGAAAGCGAGGGTGTGACAGGTAAAATCGTGAAGTAGCCGGGAAACTTGAGTTTTCAGCAGTCGTGGAGGAAATGGGCGTGCCGAGGGGGGATAAACGAGGGGGTCCGCGGGAAGCGACTGAGCGGGCAGAATTAGAAACAGACGAAGAACGAAGAGGCGGTTTTAGCGAATGGCCGAGGGCGATATCCTCTCCGCGACGAGGCGTGGCTTCGGGCGGTGATGTCCTCGTCAATGGTGTTGATTGACGGTCGCAGTCAAGGCGTGCGACTTTCTGTGGGGGTAGTGAAGTGTAAGGTATGAGGGAAGGAGAGAGTAGTACTTGCTGGTCGAGGAGGAAAGAGCGGGATGGGATGGGACAGAATGCGAGTGGCGGAACAAAGAACCAGGGAACCTAGCTGGTACGAGAAAGCGCGCCGAAAAAGCCAAGCACCCAGTAAAGTTGGCTGGCTCCGGCTCCGTGTGCTCTGCTGAACTTCGTACTGAGAGGAGGGCAGCCAAGCATCGAAGGCGTCGATTGGATTGGCTTGGCTCAGCTTGGACTTGGGCCCGTTCGGGTTGGCAAAGCTGGGTCTGCGGTGGGAAGGGGGGATCATGGGGGACGGATCATGGATGTGTGGGTGGTCGGTACTGAACGAGCGAGCCACTGAGCGGAATGGGCATGGCCTCGCAAATTACGGAGCAGGTCTGGCATTGGGCAGAGCAGTCCAAGCAGACGGCCAGCGCAGTCAGAGGTAGAGCCTGGTAGCGTGTCTTGGAGGGAGCCAGGGCTGCATCCAGTAGCGTCGAGATCCGCAGGCTGTGCAGTACCTGGAATGCGAGCCAGAGCTGGGCTTGCAGCAAGTCCAGAACGTCCGCCGCAGGGGGTGGCAGGGGTCGCGATCTCGTATCCGCACTAACAAATATACCTGACAGATACCTGCCTGAGTTCTGGGTTGCCCCTTGGATCTGGCCTCTGCGATTGGGGCGGGATTGGATTTGGATTGGACGGCATGCACAAGGCGCCTAATATGTTAATGTCTGTACACACACCAGCGTATGTAACGTGCGTCTGACGATGGCAATTTTGTTCCTATGTGCTCGAAGAGGCTCGATCTTCCTCTCTGGGTATGCGCGTCAGGGCACAGCTACGTTGCTGATGGACGGATGCAGATGCGGATGCGGGTTATACGGGCAGCACAGCGCAACGCAGCACAACACGACATGACGGGCGATACGCTGATGGCTTTACGAGACAGCCGGCGGGCAAGCGAGCCGGCCACCGGGGGATGGCAGGGCTGTGATTAACACTACCCGACCCATCCGCCCTGGCCCAGAGACAAGACAATGCGCGCGGTCGTGTGCGCATTGTGTGTGACATGACGGTTTTGGCTGCTCTGTTTTTTTTTTCTTCTTTTTTTTTTCAAGATCCTCTGACCGGTTTTCCCTGCACGAGACACCTCCCTATACACGTCACAGGGAGAAGCCTGCAGAAGCCAGCCCTGTCTGTCCCAGTCCAATTTTTGCTGTCTCAATCCTGTTTTGTTTCCCGTGTAGAGCAGAGCGACTCATGTCTCCCACATCCCACATCGAGGTAAGCTTCGCTTGGCCCGCTTGACGCACGTTCCTTCCTTCTCGACTTGATCACCCATCCCATTTTTGTTCGAAGGAATAATGCCCTATTTCGTCACTCGTCCCTCGCCCCCCGGCCCGTAGTGTAACCTCGCAAACCTGCCGCCCAGTCCTCTCTGGCATACGTACTTGACGAATGCGCAACACTGTCAGCAATCCACGGCATCAAGACATGGCCAAGATGTTTAATTTACGAGCGACCGGACACCAGAGGCACTGCAACCGCCACTCCACACAACGCCAACCACCCTAGAAGGCTCACCCGCAAACCACCCCCGGGCTTGGCTTGCACAGCCCCCCTTGGTAGCGCTTCCGGTGGCCGAGACGTCGCGCTCGCTTTCTCTTGGCCCCCCATTTCGGTCGCAAATCACCCAAACCCCAGCATTCAGGCACGGCGGAAAAAGCCAAGAAAATCGCGATGGGTCTTCATGGACCCTCGTCACGTCCTTATTTATCCTACAAACTAGATCGCTTTCGGGAGTTTGACGTTTGGGATTGCTCTTCCCTCGTCGCCTTATCGTATATCGTCTATCGTCTGGTGACAATTTGGCCGCCACGACACCCGCCACTGGGTCCCCGTATTGGTAATTGGTTCCCGCTCACCCATCGGCATGCCCGCACATCGCCTGGACCTCGTAAACTAGAAACGTGCGAGAAAAAAAAGAAGGAATGCCAGCCCATCGAGTTCCATGTCAGACCAAGGGCGACCCGTCCAGTTTTCATCCCAACCACGCACATCGCCTTGGCGATGCAATCACACATCGGCAATCAAGCAAGTCAATCCGATTGATGCATCAATCAATTGGCAACAAGCAGGTAATTAATACAAGTTCCAACATGCACAATCCCCTTCTCAATACTACACAAAACGGCCCCAACCTATATCTGACACACAGGGTTCATCCATGCATGCGCGAGCCCAACCAGCGCTCGTGTGGTCGCAAAGGAGCTTTCTGTCCACTGGGAATGGCTCTGTTCCTGACTGTGGCTGTAGCCACTCACACTGGCTGCTGTTTGTCAGAACTTTGTGTGGAGAAAAAAGAAGACAAAAAATAGCAACTCCGAATTGAGGATTTTCCTAGATCATTCTTCCGGGCATGTCAAACTTGTCAACACTTGTTGCTCGGGTTTCGGCACCCCAGATCACATGGAGCAGATCCGACCGACACTGCTACTTGTTATGTGGCAGCCTCAACGATGCAACCAACACCTCGTACACTCTGCAGGCAACAGTTCAGACTCCCCCCGTCGCACACAGAGTTCTGCTCCATTCCCGAATATCACCGTTCCCCACCCCGCTCCAACATTCCCTCTCAGAGCAGGGGCCTCGAGGGTCGACGAGCGTCAAAACCAGCGCATAGCATTCATTCCCGTGGAGCCTCCCTCCCATCTCATGGGCTTCCACCAGGGGTGGAACCCAAAAAAAGATGGAATGCCGGCAGAAGGAAATTGAGTCTCAGGGGCTCCCTGATTCTGTTCGAGGCCAAAAAGAAATGCTTTCGTGCCGATACTCCGCGCCAACAGCGCACGACTTCTGCTGTGTGCTTATGTACGCCGGTGCCTTCCCCGACTCCGTAAATAGACGGTTGATCTCTCCACCTCAAGACGTCACTCCAAAGCACCTCATCGCCGTGATCCCTCCGTTCCCTCTTGCCGACGCGTAACACCCCAACCCACATCACCTTAATCCTACTAATCGATCGCCACCAGAGCGCCGTCCTCGCCCATCTATCCCCCTCCTTGACTAGTTCAGTCCACATCGATCATCACCATGCGCTGTTCCCCTTGAATTTCGGCCCCAGCACGATCCGCTGGCCCCTCATTGCCCGCTTGTTTCAACTTGTTCTTCATGCCCAACCGCGCTCGTCATTGGACGCCGATCGCAGGACTCGGTTCCCCCTGCTTGCGTAAAAATAACCATCTGGGAGCCAGCCGGATTTCGGAATCGTTTCAGCATTTAAGAAAAAGGTTTGACTCCTTCGCTTCACTTTTAGGCGCGGCCGGCACAGAGCGAAGCCCCTCCTCCCCAAGCCTTTTTCTTTTTTTCTTCTTTTTTTTTTTCACTGTTAAAGTCGCATTGCATCATCGCTGTGCCGCTCGAGCCCTCTTTTTTTTTCTTTGCACTTGACACTGTTTGTTTTTGTTTCCCCTCTCAGTCAATTCAATGGGTTCAATTCCAAAGCATCTAACTAAAAAAAAAAATTTACATTCCCTCAACCGTAAATCATGATTGAATTCCATCTAGATGCCTCATGCATATGCGCCTTCAAAACAAGCCCTATGTGTTTGCCCAAACCGATTTATCCAGTCATTACAGCCCCGTCCAACCTTGCCGCACAATGCGCCAATAACAGCCAAGAGAGAAGAGAAAGAAAAGATTACGACGATAGCTGGGATAAACAAATCATCTTTCATAGACGTCCCACTGAGTAGACCATGGATCAGTGTGCATCTGAGACCCATGCTTATACGAGCTGGTGAGCTCCTCTTCATCCACGCCGCAATGCGTCTGTCCATCGCGACCCTTGAACCAACCCAGACCGTAGGTCTTGCCGTCGTCCAGCTTCTTTACCATCTCGGCACTGGTAAATTTGGCAGTGCCGACAAAGTTGTACAGCATTTTGCTCTGGTGGATAAAAGCCAAAACCGATGAGATGGTGTTGGGCTGCCGAGGCAGAAAGGCGTGGCGACGCCGGAAGAAGACGACGCTGGCTACGACCGTCATGTAAAACAGGATAAAGAGTGTGAGGATCAGCGACACGTAAAAGGAAGCGACTGTTTCCTGGCCAGAATCGATGAGGCTCTGCCTCTCGTCATCTTCGTCGTGGTCGCCATCCTTGCCGAAGAAATTATTCAGATTCATGGTGAAATTTTGACCTTCAACCGTCGACAAACTCGTCACCATGATGGTCAGGAATTCAGCCATGACGGTTCCGAAGCCGACCAGGAAGACAAGAAAGTGGCCGTTGAACAAGGCGCGAATCGGCATGTATCCAAAGGGCAGCGCGGTGTAATCGAGAGTGAGCGTCTTGGATGGCGCATGCCTCCTGGAGAGAATATAGTAGGGCTCCATCACCCGAACTGCCGTCTCCATAGCACCCCAGCTCATTTTGAGAGAGACGGCCATTGCTGTCACGGCCCAGGGGGCTTTGTCGGTAACGATACTGGCGGGAGTAAAGAGGAACGCCGGAATGAAGCCTGCGAAGCAGACAAGTCCAAGGATGAACGGAACACTCCCCAGAGATCGAAGCATAAGGGGGTGAGGATTTTCAGAGAGATGAGATCCGTCACCCCGTTCGCGTTCGACAAGCTTGGGGCCCTGCCCATCAAAAGGAGCAAGAGACGAGTTTCGAAGCATGTAACGGCGGTTCTTCAGCTTATGGTGGATATCCTTGTGTTTGGCTGTATCCATATCTTTGAAGTCCATCAGGATATGAGCCACGACGGCCATGGAAGCAAGACCAGCAATGCCTCGCACGTCACCCTGGAGACCAGATCGTCTCTTCTGCAGCAGCCAGAAGAGGCAGCCGGCAAGTATGGCACAGATGAACAGCGTTGAGGTCAGCAAGCGGGACCAAACCGGACCAACGTGGAACTCCTTCGGCTGGTTAGGTTTATCCATTCGGTCCCGGCGATTAGGTGTCAGGATGATGGACGCAGCGGCGAAAGTGGGAACCAGCGAGATGGCCAATGTCGAAGCAACCGATGAAATACACACGGCATAGTGCCCGTGCCTGAGCGCGTTGAGCGGTCGGAAGAAACTAATGCTCGTGATGTAATCAGTGTTGATTGAGTTGGATGCAAGGGCGCCCTCTGGCTTCGACAGCTGGTAGTAAGCTTCTAATCGCCGGACTTCAAAGTCGGTAAACTGCCAGAAGACACCATAAGCGACAGCACAAAGTGTCGGCAAGAACTTGACGGTGAAGTATTCGCCTGGCGAAATGTCGTTGGGCGTTTTGAAGGAGAGTACAGCGCGGTCCTTGTACTTTTGGAACAACAATTCTTGAATAACACCCATCATCACTGAAAGCAAAACAAGCCACAGCAGATAGGGCCATCTCATGGACAGGGGTTTCCAATTGGGCTGCGGGTAGAAGATTTCGGTTTTCTTCTCCTTGGCCAGGAAAGTGGAACGGCGCTCTTCATCAACTCCAATCATGCTGGGACCCTCTATACTGCTCAAATCAGTCCCGGCAGGCTCTTCCTCGACGATCACTTCAATGACCTCGCCTCTTCTATTGGCCTCATCCTGCCCCATGTTGCGGATTGTCTTTTGGCGACTCACCCGCGAAGTCATTCTTTGCGTAAATGACCTTGACAACCCACCGACCGTGCGTATTGGAGAAGAGAGGAGGTCGGCATCCCGAACAGTTGCCTGGGGCTGAAAGCCAATTCCGAGACCACCAGTTAATGTTCCACTAGCTTCCTGCTGCTGCAGCTTTTTCAAAAAGTCATT
Organism: Calonectria crousiana; assembly: GCA_013406985.1. Classification (NCBI taxonomy): domain Eukaryota; kingdom Fungi; phylum Ascomycota; class Sordariomycetes; order Hypocreales; family Nectriaceae; genus Calonectria; species Calonectria crousiana. Next base: position 374,096 of record VTGD01000048.1, on the reverse strand, counting down.
ATCATGGGAAGTGGTGGGACCCAGCGCCGCCGACACGTCGAACCCCGAGGCATAGTCATCGTCCTCCTCTTCTGCAATGGGCGCATACTGCGACGACTTTCCCATGGGCACGGCATTTTGCAGGAGCGAAAGGTCGTATTCCTCCTCGTCAATTGTTGCTGGCTGTTGCTTCAGAGAGGCATAGCTGGGCAGGCGACTTTGAGCAGTGTACTTTGGAGGTTGGCCTCCGGATACCGAAACTGGGGCGTAGCCAGCGCCGGCCCCATTGGAGTAGCCAAACGAACCAGACCATGGACCCCCAGAAGAATACTCATGGCCCCCATATTCAGGCTGGGGGCTTCCAGAACCGGCGTGCGAGTCAAGCGAGACCATGGATTCGCGGCCGCGCAAAGTCTGCTGGCCACCAGACTGGTTGTATGCATCGCCGAGGTCGGTAAGGGCCGAAACGCGGTGGTTCAAAGGCTGGGGCGGAACCTGTGGTCTCAAATGGGCTTGATTGTAATTCGATCGAGAGGGATCATAGGCGTATGGGTCGTAGGGCTGGCCACCCGCATCATCACGATAGTCCATGTTTGCAAGCAGCTATCATGGCGAGAAGGCCAGGCCGTTGGTTGTTCCAATGATTGCAGGCCAGACTTTGGCGAGCCGTTGGTCAAGGTGCGAAATCCCAGGCAAGATCGTCGTTCAAGGGCGGGGCGAAGCGGATCCAGGCGCGGGCGGAAGCGCGTATTGATATATCGAAGGCGGATGGACAATGCAGCAAGCGTAACCAAGGAATGGCGCGCGGCGCAAAAGCGTTCAGAATGCCAAAAGATTGGGACGAGGCGAAAAAATAATGAACGAACGTCGTGCAGAACGAAGGACGAGGGATGAAGGACGAAAAGGACTAAAAGTGGTGGAGGTCGGGGCCGACGGTGATTGGGATGGGATGGAGCTGAATTCCCCTTCCGCCTTCAGCCCTGTTAGCCTGGGGGTGGGAGCCTTTTTCTTCCCACTCTAGCCTAGGAATGGTCGACCTGGCGATTAGGCTCCCGCCCGCCCGTTCTCCAGGCTGCTGGGAGCCCAGCAAGCAATCGCTAAGGTAGACTAGAGGGCAATGCACGGCGCTGCACGGTAGGCGATCTCGCAACTCACTGCCCGTGCTGAGGCTTCTCAGTATTCAGGCTGCCAATCAAGCCCGGTTAATGGGCTGGCAACGTGTGTTTGCCCGCATCCCCAGCATTTTATCGGATGCACAGAGCCTGTCCAGGCCCGGTAGGACCCAGGCGAGCGGGATCTGGGCTCCCCCAGAGCCTTACCTGGGCGGCTGGCAGACAGCACACCCTGCATCCCTCCCCCAACAGAGTCCTACACGGGGATGCGTCCCGAGCCCTTACAGTAGTTGACACTGATCCATGGCTCTGCTGTATCTGATTCATCCAGCGACCGTTTAGGGCTGACTAAATCGTTTGTACGGGCAAATTGCAACGTGGGCCACGCGTTGCACCCACCGTGAAATACTGTAGGGGGTCGATGTGCAAGACATCAGCTCCGATGAGTCGCTAACTGTGTTCCGCGTACCTGGGAGAGGCGGCCGCACCGCTGCGACCGTGGCGCTATAGTGCGCGAGCGGCCTCCCAAGCAACACAGCGTGCGGCGGCAAAGTTGCGACAACCGTTTGTTTGCCTGGCCCAGCGCGTTGGGGCGCCTGGTCTGCCTCGCCCAGCGTGGGAAGGGAAAAAAAAAGGGGGGGTCGTCGATGTGTTGTTGGCGGGCGGTTAGTCGCACTAGTAGGGCTGATGGTCCAATGTTACCTTGACGTGGGGATGGGCTGGCCCCCAACGACACCGAGCAGCTACCTGTCGCGCCCATGCCCGCCTCCGTGGGTGGGTGATATTCAGCGCAAGTCGAGACACGCCAGTGGACTCGTGTAAGCAGTAGTTGACTACGGCGCCCTGTGTTTCCCTACGATGGAGATGTTGCTGGCTTGGTGAGATTGACAAAAAGCCCTCTCTCACTCACTCGAGCCGCTGTCCTGGCCAGGGAAGCTCCGCACAAACCCACAAGACAGCGGGAGATGGCCATTCCGGGACAGCCCTATCCTGATTCCGAAACCATCGATTCAAGAGAGCCAATGGCAAGCTAGCTTCGCCCAGCTGAACCGATTTAAAGTTACAGGGTCAGGGTACTGTCATGCCCCCCCTGTCGCCTGTGTACGCGTTGCTGACCACTCTCTTCATCACTGGCAGAGAGAGAAAAACCCGAAGGGCGGTACCGCATTCACGAGCATTCATGCAGTAGCACGGAATAAATATAGCCAGAAGCAAGCACGTATGCAGGGGCGCGGTATCCTCGTGTGTGAGAATGTACGGCATAAGATGGCATCTGACATCAAACCAAGAACAAAAAGAGTGCAGTGGCTCGATGAAGACAATGATTATGAATAAAGTAACTTATTTCTATTCTTATTCTTCTCATTTTCCACCATGGGCATTGATTGTTTCGACCCCTCCAAATGGTATGAGACGAGACGGAGTACTGCCTTTAATCTCATCTTGTATGAACAAAAATAGTTTCACGCTCAAACTTTCAAGCTCGATGCATGCGTGGCTCGCAATACAAACCCAAAAGAAGCCATGAACAAGCCATGCGGCGCACCAGTACACAAAAGCTGGTCGCCATGCATAAATGGTATAAAACCATTCGACCGTGGTGGGTTACTTGCCCACACAAGAAGGAACCTGGCTTGCAGAATCGATAGTTTCCGTAGCAAAAAAAAAAAGTGAGAGAAGGGGGGTGTCACCATTCCACTCCATTGAGCCTGCTGACCGCTCAATGCCTGCCTTGGTTCCCGGGCTGGAGCAGTTGAGTATCACAAATTAGTGCAGATGAACACTGTAACTTCCATATTTGGCTACCCTATATCATGCGTTCAATTTGCCCGACCCTCTAGCCGCAGCCAACTGTCTGGGCACTTCCTGGGCTTGCTGGTGGTGTAAACTATTGGGGTATGCATGTTCGAATGTACATTAGTCGCCAGCGGGGTATGGGTGGGTTGCCGGGCTAGTGGCAGCGGTGGCTCTGGTTCCTGTCACCGCTTTCCACCCCAAGGTCATCCGACTTGCTCGTATGACAACAGATACAACCACCACCAACGAATGGTTCACTGCAATGCTAAGACGGAGTCGCACCCAACCCCGTGAGGGCTGGCACTGGACAGCAAGTCGTATTGGGTTTGCATTATCGTCACACCTGGCAAGATCTACAAGGCGGCATCTCTGTTGAACGTTGACCAAATCGAGGATGGGGCTGGTTCAGTAAAACGCAATGGAAAGAAGGCCTCGCTGGTGCCGTACGGCATTGGAATGGACAGTCACCAAATAATAATAGTGTACTTTTTCTGAGGTAGGTGGCTATATAAAGTGCGAGTCATAAAAAGCCTTGTCTCATCTATTCCACGTGGAGTAATCAAGGGAGCAGCCACGTGCAATGTACTTGCTTATCCCGATGCTTGAAGCACGTGTTTCAGCCGCTGTCAACTTGTCAATGTATCAGGCTGACGAGAGTTTGGTCCTCATCATAAAAAACACTGATCTGCACCACATATGTCGTATTTCTTCCCGAGTGCCTTTTAGTATCTTCATTTTCATTACCATCCATGACAAAGGAGGGCATCAGCTTCGCGGGATTATCACACGCATTTGCCCATGCCCCTGTTTTTCATCAGAGCGTATAACGTCTGTCCGGGATAGGAGTGCCCGAGAAACCTTGTTCACCAGATAATTACTGCTTGACACATGCAAAGCCATGGTATATACCAAGGAGGTTCATTCATTATTACACCCTATTGACGTAGTGATCCGATAAACTCCATGTTCCATGTAGGGTAGGGTTTACCTGTACCCTTTTCCATGCACTGCCCATGTCTATCTGCTTGTATCCCAAGATGAAGAAACAACTCGCTTCTGCGCAATAAATATTCAAACCGCGATATCCCAAAAACATGCCACAATCCTCTCTACAGCAGGAGGAACGCTGAAAGCATGGTCGTCATCAAAGCAATCAATGATACTGAGTGCCCAGGCTGCAGCTGGATGGCGGCGCTGACGGTGCCGCAGCAAGAGCTACGGTTGTAAGTGACATTGTTGATGCGCGCGGCAGCCTCGAAGACGGAACCCGGGAACCCGCCGTAGTTGTAGTAATCAACGTTGAGGAAGTTGGGCGCCCGGCCCCAATCAGATCTGCAGTTGTTGGCGGCCAAACCCAGACTGCCGTAGCCCGTGTAGTTGTTGGTCTCGTTGAGCAACGAGACGGCCGGGACCAGCAGCTCGGTACCAAACACGTTGAACTGGGCGTTCAGGTTGTGGTTCATCAGGTACAGCCGGTTCTGAGCCGACTTCTTGCTCAGGTCCGGAGGGCGTTGCACAGTGCAGGGAAAGCTGCGGTCGACAGGATCAAAGGGAGTCTCCCACACCTGGGAGAACTGGTCAAGCAGCCACGGGTAAGCGGTCTGGTTGGCCTGGTAGTCGAGGAACATGATGACTCGCTTGCCGCGGACGATGAGCTCTTCCAGGGTGGGCCAGTCGTTGAGTGCCATGGGCAAGTACGGAGGGTGGTAGGCGTACTTGAGTATCCCAGTCTGCTCAATGTACGGAGCGTAGAGGGACGGCTTGGAGTAGTTGCCGTTGCCAAGCAGGATGGTGACGACGTCATAGGGGTGGTTGTCCACCCACTTCCTCACAGTGGTAAGCCAGTCAGTGATGGGGCCGGCGTCAAGAAGATCGCACGAAGTGTGGCAGAAGTGAGGCACTGATGAGTTGGACGGCCATTGGATCTGGGCCTGGAGGAAGCGGATGCCATCGTTGAGCTGTGTGGTGACGTCGAGTTCCTGGTTGGAACCTGAATTACCTGGTCGTACAAAAGGCGAGTTGTGGCATCCGACAACGGTAACGTTGCTGTACCTACGCGTGCAGAGCTCGACGTAGTTGTTGCACGGTTGAGTGTTTGTAGGTTTTGCGGTGGTGGTTCCCGTCTCAGTCAGGTTGCCGGCTGTTGTCAAGGATCCAGTTGTGAATGAGCCAGTGAAGGTGCTGGTGGCAAGATCCGTGGCCGTCTCGGTCTCGGTGAAGGCCTTCAGTGTGATTTTCGACGTGTATGTGACGTATGTGCCTGTTGCGGTCTGTCCACCGGCTGTTCTTGAACCTTTGACAAAGGTCACGCCTGTGGTTTCTGAGAGTTCGACAGACTGGGCAACGGCCTGCCTGCAGCACAACGCCGCCACTGCGGCGAAGGCTGTGTGGTGAAATCTCATCTTGCACAACCTCGAGAGATGATTTTGTCTGCTGCTGAAACCAATACAAATGATGCGTTATGTGAGAAGGTGCTGACGCAGATAGGAAGGTGATGATGCAAGCACCCGAGCCCGTGGAGCGTCAAGGTTAGTGAGACGTTAAACACGAAGGATGAATTGAAATGGGCTTTGATCGAGGGGGCAACTTCTTGGCCAAGGCTGAAAGGATATCCCCGAGAAGTGAGACGCCAACAAAAACAACAGAGGGTCCAAAACTGGGGAATTGGATCCAAGTGAAACGCTGGCCAACGCGAAAAATAACGATGTTCGATGTGAGCAGGGCTGGTGCCTCAATCCCTGCGGAGAGGATCAGGAGTCTGGGCCGCCGAGTTATGATGGATGAAAATCCAAATAAAAACCACAGGGGAGGTGGAGCTGAAGGAATGGACCGCTAAGGAACAAAATAGACCGGCGGCTATCCTTCAGGGTGAGGCGAGGAAGGGTCTGGGACCGCCACCAGGAAGAGGGCGGCTAAGTGATGAAGAGGGGGACAGGGCTGGCAGGGCAAAGCGAGGAAAAAGGAAAGCAGAATTGTTTTTTGACAGCGAATGGACAGCAATGAATGAGCCGTGACTTCTGTGATTAAACAGCAGCCGCCATGACATAATTAGCAGTCTAGTTGACGGGGGAGGGACATGGTAGACATTAGAGCTCTTTGGCTAAGACATTTGGGCTGGCTGGATGTGGATGCTTACCCACCCGCTTGGCAAGCGAAGTGGCTCGTCCAGGAGCCAAATCCAAAGAAACTTGGATGAGCATCATGCCACGCCCAGTTACAGTAGCCGCTCAGATCAAGCCGATTTGGGGGCGTTGTGGGTTCGTGTGTGTGGATGGATCGATCTGGCTGTGCAGCTGCTAGGGAGGAAGGGCGAGTGAGTGAGTGGGAGCAGATACGACCAGGTCAACGCGTCATCACATTGGCCGCAGCGTGACGGCAGCTAAAAGCCGAGCCGGCTGGCCGGCAAGGATCGAGGATGGGCATTGCCTGTACGGATGTGACATCTGTGCATTACGAGGCAGCGAGGCAAGTCTCTCTATTTTTTTTTCTGTGTGCACTTAATTTTTTTTACGAGGGCTAGTGCAGGGAGGGGAGGGAATGGCAGAGAGGGTGAGGGACCTATCATCCTGGCGCAAAGGGGCTGAGAGATGAGCGGCCAAGGGACGAACCGCCTGGCGCTTCAGGGACCATCCTGAGAATCACTCTTGGCGGGTTCGGTGCTTGGGGGGTGGCCTGTCTGTCCCTGGAGCCTTGGCGGCTCGCTAGGACCTCCGAGGAAAAAAAACATGACAGTGGCTTTTGTTTAAGTGAGACTGGACGACGAACGGGCCTCAACATTGGATGTGAAGCGCCGGCACTCGAGATGACCCTTGCTCCGGCGCCTGAGTTTTCGGAGCCTGCATCTTTAGCAGGCCAAGGCCCGCTGGGGGGAGCCGAAGAGCCGCCCCAGGCACCTCAGCACATGCTCGCCGTGGCTTGCGCATGCTACTACCCAAAGGGTTGGCTGGGAAGTGTGCGTTGTTGTCCACGCCGTCGTTTGTCGTACAGGGCCAACAAGCTGTTCAGCGCCCGGGCCCAGGCCCACTCCACTGTTTCTCGGCACTGCAGGGGGAAGGGGAGGGGAAGAATGCACTCCGCCTCCAGCGGTGTCCAGCGATGCCCAGCGGGGACCCAGCGGTGGGCCTAGTGATCCGCCCCAGTGACCGGCCTGGCCGTCCACTGGGCATCGATAGTGACCCTCCAGAGCCGTCTGGGTGGGACCCTCCATGACCCATGGCGGCAGCACTGAAAATGAAGATCCTTGGAATTGGGATTTCCCATCTTATGACGAAATCATCTGCTTGTTTTCTTTTGGAGCTGCTTTCCTTTCGAGTACAGATACGTGCCGACGGACTCGCGCACGTAGGCACACGATTGGTAAATTTTTTCTCCTTTCCTTCTTGCGTGTGTGTGTGTAGTGTTGCGCTGAGGGGGGTAACGAATCCTTACGCAACCAACACGTTCAGAATCATCAGCCTCCTTACTCCATACCGATTTTTTTTTTGTGAGCTGCTCTCCGCGGCAAGTCGACACGTCGAAGTCGGTTTAAACGGCAACGCCAACGAGCTCCCAGAATAGCGCCCGGAGCGTCATTCTCCTCGACGGCCTCCAATCGTTACGAAAATTCGCATAGAATTGATTCCTTTTTCCCTAACGAGTTTTTTTGTTCTTGCCAAAAACCATACCGAACGAGTTGCACCGCCAAGCTTCTGAAGTTACACCGCGCGGCCGACATCATGGCTCCTCCCAATGCGCGACGCAACACGGCGATCGCTGCCAGCATCTTTTACTTCCTCTCGATTCCCTTTCTCATCCTCGTCATCATTGGAAACACATACAAGAACACGACCCTAAACGACATCTTCTTCTTCAAGCTCGACGTCTCCCAGGTTATTCCTATATCTGTCGAGAACTCCAACCTGCTCAACTCGGTCGCGCGAAGCTTGGGTCTGCACGACTTCTACCAGATCGGCATCTGGAACTTCTGCGAGGGCTACAACGATGAGTGCGTCCCCTCCCCCTCCCCACAGGACCCCTGGAAGTTGATTAATTGGCCGTATACTGACTGTAACTGGCATTTTGCAGGGGCGTCACGTACTGCTCGCACCCGAAGCAGTGGTACTGGTTCAACCCCGTCGAGGTGCTCGTCAGCGAGCTTCTCGCGGGCGCCCAGATTGCGCTGCCCTCGCAGGCCATCACGGTCCTGACGATTCTCCGCATCGGCTCCCAGATCATGTACGGGTGCTTCATGGCCAGCATCTGCGTCAACGTGGTGCTGGCGCTGCTGAGTCCCCTCGTCATCAGGACCCGCTGGTGGAGCCTGGCCCTGTCGCTGCTGGGCGCCCTCGCCGGCATCGTCGTCACCCTCGCGGCCATCATTGCCACCGTCATCAGCTTCGCCGCCAAGATTGCCCTGACGGCCCAGGACCAGCTCAACATCAAGGCCTACATCGGCACCAAGATGTTCGCCTTCATGTGGCTCGCCGCCATCTTCACCGACGTCGCCTTCTTCCTGCACGCCGCCATGGGCTGCTGCTGCAGGCCCGCGCCCCGCGGTGTCGTCGACTCGTCCGGTGCCCCCGTCGAGTCGGAGAAGAAGAACCGCATTGCTCTGCCCACTTTCGTGCGCAGGCGGAGGAGCCAGGCCACTTCCTAATAACTCATCTTTTTTTAATCCAATATTTGCATTTTACCTGTTCATGAATGAAGCTGGCGCAATTTTGGCTTGGGAACTGGCTAGGAAGCTATCAGATACGAAAACCATTTGGGTTAGAAGCATGTAATTTTTTGTTTGTTTTGTTTTGACGCCGTGTCTGGGGGAGACAATTCGCCTCGAGATTTGCAACCTAGGTATTTACTGGTCTATACATGTCGTGTTATTTTCAGACATCGACCTTAGAAGCCAAAGCGCTTAGAGCATCTGGACGAGAAGGGCATCCAGATTACTTATAGAGGTGGATAGGCTCATCATTATACAGTAGTGTTAGTTGTAGTGGAATGACGTCCAAATAAACTTTGTCGACTGCAAACCAGTCTATATTTCATCAATAACGTGGCGCGAACTACACTTTCCAACCAACATCTGAAGTTGGAATGGTAGAACATATATTCATTTCCCTTAAATAAGGCGGACTGGCATCGCAGTCGGTCCACGCCGTCATTCGTTTTGATACACTCAGCGCTCATTATAATTGTGTAAATGCGCTCATGTTTTGAATCCTGCTCCGTTTGTGAAAGTCTAACCATGCGCTAGGATGCCCGTCATCAAATCCTCGTCCTCTATTTGCGCATCAAAACCAAGCCCTGGGTCATTGCCATCCTTTTCAGCTCTCTTTTGCTCCCTGACCAGATGTTTCACATATTCCTTGCTATTGCTGAGACGATCGTTCGCTGCTTGGTATTGTTTTCCTAAATCTTCAATATTGTGATGACGTTGTGCGATTTCTCGAGCGAACTCGGTTTCTGTCAGAATCTCACTCTCATCCTGGAACTTGAGGTAGCTGTCTTCACCACTCTGGCCCTGGATCAGCTCCCCTTTGAGCAGGTTCGACTCAATCATTTGTCGAACAAGGCTCTCCGTTTCCGCGTCATCCTTCAAGGCCTCCCCGGTCTCAGCTGTCAGAGTGCATCGGCGGATCTGGGAGATGGATATTTGGGTGTAGACGGTTCGAAGATTGATAATTTGCCACTTTTGGTAGGCCGCCACCACTTGAACCATGAGGGCTAAGTTTCCGTCTTCTTCCCAAACTTGACGGTTGCTCTCCACCTCGCTCTTCAATTGCGGGGCATTGCCTGTGGGGAATAGCGCGGCCACGTTCTTGTAGGGCATTCCCAGGGTATCGTAGGTGCTCTTGGCTGAGAGGGCAGTGTAAGGGGGTAGGGTGGGTTCCTTTCCGCCATTTAGAAGCCCTACCAACAGCCATCTCTTGTACGCATCGTCCATAATCTTCGACACGCCCTTGTCCTTAGAAGGGTGTGCGATGACACGCTCCAGCGCCCGATGGGCCTTGGCCCAATCCTTTCGGGACATGTAGCACAGCGCAGACACGAGGTTGTACTCCAGTACTGTCGTGCTCTTGACCGAATCGGTTAGGCCTGTGTCAACTGAGATGTAGGAAGCTGGGGGCAGGTTGGGGTCACAGAGCAGCCTTGCATCCTTCTGGCCAGCCATGCCGGGATAGAATGTGATATCGCAGTCCAGGACCTTGAGAGCAGGTTCGACCCACGACGACTCATATGCATACTTGGCGAGTGCTAGGTGCGCGGTTGTAAACATGCTGCCAGTGGAATCGATTCGAAGCAGGGCAGTGGCGATTGCTTCGACAGAGACAAGGGGCTAATTCAGAGAAATTGTACGTTAGCGCTTTGGTGTGACTGTGACACTCCAACTTGGATTCGACTTACCGTGAACACTTGACCTGTCGCGATGGTTTCGAGAAGCTTTCGGAACTGCACGCCGACATATCTGATCTGGATTGGGTTGAAGTTGAGTAAGAAGCGTAGTGTCTCGTCGAGGAGTGCTCGTCGCTCAATACCGGCGGGAGGCTGTTCCAAGGAAGCTCGAATGATGGCGAGGAAGGCAATCGAATCTTTGGCAGGGTCGATTTTCTGAGGAGTCATTAACAACCTAGGACCAAGAAGACTCGAGCAGGTCTCGGGAGGAAGCATACTTCGAGAATCTGGGAAACATTGGCGGCAATGACTTGCCGTTGGTTTGCCAGGAGTTGTTTGACAGCTTGAGCATGGTCTCGGAGGTGTACATCGTGCTGCTTGTGAGAATATGAAGCGTCTGGGGCTGCCGAGAAGGCGATCAGAGTGGCCCAGACGGAATCCATCTTCAAACGGCCCTCTCCGCACCGGGGGATCCACGAGAGAGAGTCGAGACGGCGGTAGCTTGGTGAGAGTCGGGAGGCGGGGGAAGGTGGAGGTGTAATGGGCAGGATAAATCACGTTGCCTTCATGCTCCAGTTGGGAAGGAAGCTCGAGTAAAAGGACGGGACGGTTGCGAGGCTTGTACTTGGGTGGAATCGGCCAACGCTCCGAGAATGAGCATAAGTGTAGTAAGTGGCTTGCTTTGTCAACGCAGTCAACCACCTAAGCCAAGGCAACCGCAGGCGTGAAGCTCGGCGGAGGTGGGGTGGTGACTTGGGGACGTTCCAACAGCCGACATTTAGCCACAGATAACAAGCTTATCGTAGCTGACCGAGCACGATAGGTTGACTGCCTGCCCCGCCATGCGGGGGCTTCTCGGAGCTCCAAGGTGAGCGGACCTGGTTCATGGCTTCTTGTAAGACGTTTCGTAACATTCACTAATGCACCTACACGCCTGAGAGAAAAGGGAGAAATACAAAGACCACCTCCGAAAACTTGCAGCGGATGTAATATTCATGCCTTCTTTACCGCCTCATTTTGTTTGCATGATCGGCACCGCTAGCTTTGTGTTACCCCAAAAGCCCACCACCGCTGCAAGCCTGTCGCAGACCTGTTGTGATGTAGGTCTGAGGTCAAGGTATAACTGGCGGTTGGGAAGTGACCTGTCGCTACAAAACAGATGTGGCAGAGCCGGAGAGGGTCTGCCCAGGGTCAAGCGCCAATGGACGTTGGGGCTCATGCCATGTAGAGGGCAACCGACCGAGATTTCATTAGCGAAAACTGTCTCTCGCGGGTGGGAGCATCTCACAAGAAAATAAGAATTCTGCAAGTCATTTTACCAACTTTCTGCTCCGTACGCTGCCTAGATCAGCGTCCCCGCTCTCAAGTAGACATGTAGGCGCTGGACAAGGAGATTGCAGGGCCATGTCCCTGGTGAGGAACAAGGAGGCGTCTCCCTTGACTTCAGTTACAGCTTTAGGATTCCAAACACAACGGTGATGATACGGTGCGAGATGGCAGAAAAATCGGACACTATTTCGCCTATTCAATCTATCTAAAGCGCAGAAAAGCATAACACACTATTTTTCCGGCGTCGTATAGTATATACACGAAGCCCGAGGCTCAGTTTTATCTGCTTGAATTTTTTCCCAAGAAAGAAGCGATACACACTTGGATGATCCAAAACTTGTTGTAAATTTCCAGTCACTCAATACAATCTCAAGCCAGCCATGATGATCTAAAAATCTTCACTTGCTGGAGAGCTGCCATTGGAACCCCCTCTGCGGGCAGCCCAGGTATTTTGTTTGGGACTGTGGAGCGCCGGCTCCGAGAGGTTCTCTTGGTTTGGCCGCTCGATGGGGCCCCATATGTTTTGGGCGGAAGACCCGCCTGAGAATGAAAGCGACCTGAGGGCATCTTTGGAGTTCATTAGTCGGTGGTCTAGTCAAAGCTGCTTGCTGCTTACCTGATCGACCATCCACGCCATACTCTCGGGGAGCATGTGGAGCATAAGTGTGGTGCATTCTAGTAGCCCTCCCCTTGCGCCATGCCTGTCGAGAGAGGCCGGAGGGACCGAGCTGTTCAAGGCCGGCTCTATCGGCCGACGAATCAAACGATCGACGAGAGGAGGTAAATTCCAGGGCATTCTTGAGCTCCTGCTGTCGCTGAAGCTGGCCCTGGTACTTATCCCACCAAGGAGGGAAGCCGTGGTAGAGGCCCAACATCCTTTGTAGGTCCTTGTCATAGGGCATCTCGTGTTTGAATCTACAGCCCTGTTGTGCAAACGCGCAAACGCCTTCATGGATCCATTTGTCACAGTAAACCTTTGGTCTTTTCGGCGTGATCGGATTGGTGGCCACGATGTGGTCAATTTGCTTCTTTTTTTTTTAGCATGTTAGCGAATGATCAGCGCAGGGATGGGTCATCAAGCAAGAGCCAGTAATGACGACTTTGTTACCTGGAGCATATCAGACATTGGCTCCGCGATATTGGGGCGCGTCTGGGCACTCAGCATCCTTGGGCCGTTGTCACCAATGCTCAAAGCTGCACGTACCTTTACAGCCACAGGCTTGTTTGTTTCTGGCACCCCCTGCGGCGGGGGTCTCTGTAGGTCTGGTAGGATCACCATACCCGCGGGGCCGGGTTGATGGGCGGGGATGTCCCTCAGTGGAGGGAGCATGTCAGCAGGGATCAGTCGAGTATAATGCCCATTGCCGCGATCGAGGCAATAGGCATAGCCTGCCAGCCCACCACCACTGTGCGTGTTAGTTTTCAAGGCTATTTGGTGGGCCGGGGAGTTAGACGTCAAGGCATAGCTCCCTTGGTTCGCCGGCAGCCAGTTACTCAAGTCCGCGGATGGCTGAGGGCCACGCCAATTGGGTGAAGCCATGCTACGAGGAGCAGCTGCGCGGTAGTAGTGTTGGCCTTGAGGGCCCACATCGCCATAGCCACCACGGGTTTGAGCCTGCAGAGCCATCTGTGTTTGCTTCATGTCAGATGAAAGCTGCATGATGAGAACGGGGAAGTAGTAAGAGAAGAGTGGTAGGGAAGTGGATGGAAATTAGATGGGATGGAGGAGAACTGGGGAAAAAAGTGAGAAGAGAATGAAGAGAAGCAGAGCAGCAAGGGGCAGCAGCTGGCTTTCTATAGAAAACCCACACGGGATCAATGGCGGGAAGCATGGGAGTAACGGGAACTAAACGGCGTGCAAACGATTTTCAGGAGTGGAAGATATCCTATATGCCGTCACCCTAGGTCGACAGAGACGGACCACGGACGGGAGGTGGCATATACGGGAGCCAGTTAGCTTAGCGGGACAAACGGCGAGATGCAGGACAGGACAAGGGTCGCGGTGGACTTGGGCATCGGTGCTAAGGATCGGCCGGAGATGGCCCTTTATTAATATGATCGGTTGGTGTTTGGGGCTTTCCCTCAAGCGTTTGACTCGCCCAGGACGGCTGCGTGGGTGGTGTGCGTATGCATTTGTGTGGTCGAGTGGTTACCTGCAGCGTTTGTGCTTCCACACGTGACGGGGATGCTTTGCTAGCTCCGACAACAACAACAAACGGCCGTCGTTTGGCCTCGACTGTGAACGTTTGATTGATCCAGGCGAGATACCTGAGGCTACTTGCTGTCTGCTTGGTCATCTATGCATGCATCCATTGCTTTGTCCCTCCCCTACCCGCTGCGGTGCCCATGGGTAGCTACTGAATGTGCGCGCCCACCCGTCTACTTACATGCATGGCACCACCCTCCTTTGTATATGCCTAGGAAAATTCCAAGTCTCCCGCCTTCCGCTTTTCTTGTCACTCACTGCACTTCCGTTGGGGAAAGCAAACTATTGTGCTGATCAAGGCTTGTCCCGCCCGCCAAATTCCGCTAGCTTGCGGAGTAGGATGGTTCTTTGTAGAGTTTTCACTTTCGGATTCAGGTTTGAATGTTGCACACGGTCCAGGGCGAGTCGCACTTCGGCATGTGTGCCCAAACAACTGTAGTCAACAAACCCTGAGGCAGCCGCTTGCTGTTGCAGCTGAAGGGCCTGTAAATGACTATTCTTGGGGCGGTAATTGTGTCTTATAAAGCGTGCCAAATCTTGTCTTTGGCCTGTACGTGTGTCACTGCTCACTTCTGCCGGATTAGGTCCGCTACCGGTACTCCCAACAGCCCCTCTGTGGGCTAGAGCTGGGAAATTGGCTTGGCGGTTTTTCGGCTTGCGACCTGCTTTCGAGCGGTTGCCTTGCGATTGCTGTGCTCCGGCGTTGGCAGCTGCGTCGGGGTTGTCACTGCTTTGGTTTTTGTTCTCGTTTTGGGGGTCGAAGCCGTCGCGTTTGGCGGCTTTCCACCTTTTGGTGTTGAGGGAGTTTGCGGCTTGGTTGCCAATTTCGAGGTCTTCGGCGTCTGCGCAGTGCGACTGTTAACATTGCTGCTTTTTAAAATTTTCTTTGTTGGGGTTGAAGCTGGGTCTAGAGTCTTGAGATGAGAAGAAAACTGCTGGCGTTTACCTTTTGCTGAGGGCACATCTTCGTCATCGCTTTCCTCAGCAGACTCTGCACCACCAGCAAAGTCGTCAGAGGAGGCTGATGATTCGGCCTCAGGCTCCCCGAGGAGAGCCACCGTGTCCACAGTGTTTGTTCTGTAGTTAACAGCCTGCAAGTGGTTAGCTGGTGGCCAGGTGCCTATGGGTGCTACTCACCATCCGTCGTCTGTTGCCTCGTCCCAGAACTTCGCGGTTGGCTTCGGCCTCTCTGCGTGCCTCCTCCTCTCGCTCTGCCAGAATACGATCCCACACACTCGAGTTGATTGGTTCTGGCTCGTCAATCTCCTCGGGCGCAAGTGAATCCTCAAATCCGGACTTTTCGTTGGCCCAGACTCGAGCATATCCGAACTGGTTTTCTCCGGCACCGGCGTCCGCTGTTTCGGGTTTCTCATCCTGGGTTCGATCCAGGAGGTTGTCAATCGCGGCAGAATCGTAAACGATTGCCTTCTTCTCGTAGTTCTCATCAAACAAGGCCTGTGCTCCATGCTTGAGGATAGATTCCAGGTCGTCACCGGCAAGCTCATCATCATCCATACTCTCAATCAGAGCGTGATCCAGAGCCATTTTCTTGCGGCCGACTTGCATGATCCTCTCCTCTACCGAGTCTTTGGTCACAATCTGGAAACACAGGACTTTCTTCTTTTGCCCGATACGGTGCGCACGGGATAGTGCTTGGATGTCTTGGTGGGGATTAAAGTCGGGATCAAGGATTATGACGGTGTCGGCTGTCGCTAGATTAATACCAACACCGCCAGCTCTTGTTGACAGTAGAAATGCAAATAACTCCGAATCGGGCGCATTGAAAGCATCGATTCGCCTCTGCTTCTCCAAGCTTCCAATCTGTCCATCAAGGCGGCGGAATTCACAACCCATTCCGCTCAAAAAGTCTTCAATGATATCCAGTTGTTGCAAGAACTGGCTGAATATCAGAACCCGATGTCCTCTTTTCTTGAGCTTAGGAAGCATTTGCTCTAGCAAAAGCAACTTGGAAGAAGCTTCGACAAGATTGCGCTGAAGGACGGCCGAGTCATGATGCTTCTCCTCGATGGCTTCCGAATACACGAAGGGATGGCACAGGCATTTCCGAAGCTGCATCAGTATGTTGTTGAGACTGCCACGCTCCTTCTTGTTCATTTTGCTATTCGCAAACATAGACTTGATGAGCTCTGGGTTTTTGGCCATGATGCTCTTCGATAGTTTCTCCTGGAGAACGGTCATTGTTACAGGAAGGATGATCTGGGTCATTGGGGGGAGGAATTTGAGAACACCAGCTTTGGTTCGTCGGAGAAAATATGGGCGAATCTTTTCGTGAAGTTTTGGGAGAGTTTCTTTGTCAAGGATAGCAAACTCCTCGTCTAGACGTTCTGCATTCTGGGTTTCGTCGATGAACTGGATCAAGTTGAACAGCTCTCGCTTGTTGTTTTGCAAAGGAGTGCCCGTGAGGAGGAGCCTGAAAGGTATCTTCATGGCCCGAAGCGCCACATAGAGTAGATTTTGGTCGTTTTTCAACCGCTGGCCCTCATCCACCACGAGCCCGGCCCAATTGACAGTCTTGAAAAGAACCCTTGTTTTGGGATCTGCTGCGGAATCGTACGACATGATCACCACATGGGCTCTCATTTCAGCGGAGTCGTTTGGGAATAATTCATATCTGTACGCGAGATCTTGTGGTTCTTTACCGCCGTGGTACGTTGCAACTCGCAAGTCCGGAGCCCACTGCTTGAACTCACGCCGCCAGTTGGGGCAGGTGGCATTGGGCACAACAATAAGGAACGGCCAGCACTAGGATTTGGGTCAGTATGAGAGCGCTTATTGCACGAAGTGCACTGACCTTTGGCGAATCTTGCACAAGTGATGTAACGAGACTGACAACCTGGACAGTTTTGCCCAGGCCCATCTCATCTGCCAGCACAACGCTTCGATTTGCATGGTAATTTTCGAGAAGCCAGTTGAGCCCTTCGATTTGATAGCCCATCAGTTTACCTCGTTTGAGCCCCGCTGGCTGAACGTCAACTTCGACGAATCGTGCTGCTTTGAAGGCCTTGATTCGATCTCGCATTTTGCTGATTGGCTCATTTCGGAAGTACTTTCCCTCGAGGTACTCATGATAGGCTTCCACAAATGCACCGTAGACACCGTCTTCACCATCTTTGGGAGGTGAGTCCCAAACGACATCGTCATAGCCCAGCCCTTGAAATTTGACTAGGATTTTACTGACCTTCGCAATATTTGCCCTTTCTGCCGCTTGTGTATTGAAACGAGGAGCAGACTTTTGCATTTTTGCATTAAGAATGATTTCTGGTGTGATGAATTCAAGTGGAATGGCTTCTTTTTCATCAAGCTTGAGCGAATCTTGTTCCTCGTCTCGCTTCCCAAAAGTAATTCTCATGGTAGGTGCTGCCACGCCGTGCACCCAAGCACCAGGCTTCCATGTGCAATGAACGTAGGACAGGCTTTCCCATTTGATGAGATACTCCTTTTCGTCTTCGCTGACTTGGTTGTACGCTAAGTTGCGAGACTGCCCGGTGGGAGTCTGCTCGAGCGGTCGCCAAGCAACCAGGCGATGGATTTTATGCCGGGCAGAGCTGCAATCGTTGCACTTCCAATCAATGGAGTAGTCCTTAAGGCGCTCTGACTTGACGTCCGTGCTGATTGCAGTATCTGAGTCATCGTCGCTTCTAGGTAGATGCTCAACATGCCAGGCTCGATGGCACGCAGAACATCGAAAGAGGACTAAGTCGGAGTTGTTCAAGAGATTTTCGGAAACACGTGTGATCGGGTCAACGCCGTTGTTTTCGTCTCGGAGCTTTTCCTCTTGTCGGGCTGTCTTCTTTTCTGAAAACGCTGCACAAGAACGGCCATTGCCTTTACAGCCTTGGCACATGCTATGCGCCGGGGCTTTCGAATCCTTCTTCTGGTACAAGCCGATGCAAAACTTGCACTGCAAAACGAAGTCATCTTCGTCAACTTTTGTGACCATGTGCTCACGCGCGCTCCGATAACCCAGGCAATTTTTGTGGTAGGATAGCGTGCAGCCTTGGCAATGGACAAACTGACCCCGATTTTTGGAACCGCCACAGGTATGGCAAGATTGCATATGCATCGATGCGAACTGGGAATCATGCGGAAGTGGCTGAAAGACTTCTCTGATAGAGATGACCTTGGCAACACCCGGACCCTTGTCGTCAACAACGTAGAATGAATCATCATCCATGAAGCTGTCGTCACCCATATTCGTTTTGTTCCGAGTTGATCTGACAGATCTTCGGGGCGCTTCGAACTCGATATCTGAATCAGGAGACCTTCTCCTGGGGCCCAATAGCCTCCCTCTTGGCTTTGCATGTCGAGCCGACAGGCGTTTTGATTTCTGTTGAGCCTTCGAATTGCGCCCCTTTTTGGGAGCAAGATCTGATGTGACGAGAAGAAAATCTCCATCATCTTCTTCAGAGGAGTCTTGGCGAGAATCATGCCCCAGCTCGTCCTGCCCCTGACCAAAAGCCCTACTATTAAAGGACATGCTCGTCAAAGTGAGTTGCTGTGGTTTTCGCGTTCTTAAGGTCCGAGTTGGTGCGACCGGCGGTTCTGGTCCCAAATCATCGACATCGTCTTCATCCGAAGCCGGCGAAATCCTGCGAGAAGGCGCTCTCGTTGACCCTCGAGAACGGAGTGAACGAGTTGATTTCCGCTGAGGGCGACGTGGCTGGTCCTCGTTATCTTCTTCATCAAGGTCCATTGGATCCGATGCAGCAGATTCCACATCGGAACCCCAGTCAACTTCGAGCGCTCGCTTCCGTTTGCGAGTGTGCTCAGCCATGTTCGATTCTTGGGGAACCAAGCCTTGGCTGAACCGAGCGAGCGCCGTTTTTCCGTTTTCAAAAGTGACTAGTTCGCCAAAGGAAATCTCGATCGTAGTTAGTAGCTTTATTCAATAGTTGCAGCGATGAAGAAAAACGTGATTGTCACAAAACGAGCAAAAAAGTGCAATGTGGAGAGGAGAAGTGAGAAATATGTGAAGTGGAAACCAAAGGAAGCAATAACGCCTTAATTAGGCTGCACTCATTGGTTTTTGTATTGTAGTGAAAAAATGCGAGCGCACGAAGAGCGCAAGGTTGACCTTGAATAGGGTGTAAACTGAACGTGGGGAGGCTGCTGGTCTCCGGGGGTGGGATGCAACTGGCAGGCAGGTGTGGGAAGAGCGGCGGGCGATTGAATAAATGCTGCGCTAGGGTTTTCTTTTCTTTCATGTGGAAATCCGGCGCCTGGACAACGGAAGAACAATGACTTACCACTTCTTCTCTTCCGTCTGTAAACTCGATTTGGTACCTAGGTTGCGCTTGTTCGGGTGACAACTCTGCCAGCACGAATTCGACCACCTCGCTGTGTATCTCTTCGTGTTCTTGGCGCTGTTCGACGGATAACTCGGGGATTGCGATTTCGATTTGGGTACGACTCGTCTCAGCATCTACAATGTCGCATTCCAGGACATCATGATTGCCTGCGCCATTCTGAATGGCCTCTCGAGCATCAACCGCCGTTCCAGCGATGATATTTGAGCTTATCACACTGATTGAATCATCATCCCCCGAATCGGCTATTTCGACGAGGTCTTCCGGGTTGCTGGGGGGCTCGGAAAGAGCGTCATCGCTTTCCATTGCTATGCGCCCATGGGTTGGAGATGAAGGGCAGTCGGCGGGGTATGTAGTTGCGCAGGTGCTCGGGGCAGGAGTTTCATGCGGAATCGGAGGATCGAAAGGGTTGTTTGATTTTGTGGTGAGCCCTGACCGATCGAGAGAGGGGTGGGCGCCAGTGGACAAGGGAGTTTTTTGGTGGTTTGCAAGATTCACCTTCGGTTGATGCTGAGAACGCGATTTCGGATAACCCACGCGTTGTGCCCATTAACACCATTCTTGGAGCATGGTTGTCCTAGCGAATCTTGAAGTAGCGGCCAATCAAAGTCCCGTGCTTGGTCTCACCGCCCAACAGGGGTCCTTGCACTAAGCGGCAGAAAAAGTTGGGGCACCACCAACTCGAGAATTCACATGAATGACATTTTACAGCACCGTTTTCACATTTGCCGCTGGATCACCCCCACGGCTACGTTATGCGATGTTACACTTGGAGCAATTGAGGGCAATTTCCCTGCGTCGGCCGCTTGCTAGCATCATCCACGGCAACCAACACCCTTCTAGGGTCTTGATTCGCGCCTCCAGCCTCTCTGCAATCCACAGAGGATTGCGCCACTCTGAGCGAGCTCAGTCCGGCGTCAGACGTCAACCCAGAGACAACTTCGATAGACGTCGGCGTGAAACACCAGACAGAATTTTCAAGAGAAGATCCTCTTTCGACGATGAGAAAAAAGATGAATTTGCTTCAAAGTTTACAGCTCGGGCAATGGACGGTGCCTCGAGCTATCGCCAACAACAAAAGCTGAGGAAGAAGCTTGCCAAGAAAGAGGAAGAGGAAAATGATGACGACTATCGCCGAACACGTAGGAAGCGCTTTACGGATTCCGAATTCGATTTTGGAAAGAAGAGCCTCGTGTACAGGTTAAAATACGGCGATCTCAAGGACACGGTCTCCAATCTCAAGCTACAGGAGCCGGTCAGACCTCGCTCGTTCCGGGATGCGAGGCGAGATAATGCGCACATTCGAAAACAAATGTACGAGAAGAATGAAAAGCACCGGCCAGGTCAAGAAGCGTGGCAGACAGAGCAGCGGGACCACCATGATGAACTTGATGATCCATCCACTCAGGCCCGAATGCGCAAAAAGGGCATGATGCCAATGACTGTCAAATACACCACCGCCGCATCGCAATTTTTGTACGGAAGGTCCGTTGTGAAGGCGGCTCTTGAGCAAGGACGACGACAACTCTACAACCTCTACATCTACGGCGGAGAGAACCGAAGGGATTCAAGGGATGACGGTATCATGACGCATTTAGCCAAGAAGCATGGAATGCCAGTCACCATCGTCCCGACCGACGAACAGCGCCTCATGGACAAAATGAGCATGGGTCGACCACACAACGGCTATGTTCTGGAAGCTTCCCCCCTTCCAAAACGACCGATTAAATCGCTTGGGAAATTGGAAGAGACGCCAGCCAGGCTGGGATTTCATGTTGAATTGGACTATCAAACAAAGGAAGAGCAGACAATTAACGGGACAGAAACATTCATCCGTAGGGCTAATGACGTCATGCCGAAGCCCTTTGTTCTGTTGCTAAACGAGATTCTTGATCCCGGAAATTTGGGTGGCATCTTACGAACAGCCAGCTATCTAGGCATCGACGCTGTGGGGATCACAAGCCGTGGTTCGTCAACCTTGACGCCCGTGGTGCTCAAATCAGCAGCCGGTGCTGTTGAGGAAATTACATTGTTCACAGTGGATAACCCTGTTCAATTCCTGGAGGATTCCAGCAAGGCTGGGTGGAAGACATTTGCCGCTGTCGCTCCCCCGGACAAGAAACTTGTTCGAAAGCACAGCGAAAAATTCATTTCCACGGAAGAAATCCAATCCAAGACACCACTCAACGAGCACCCATGTGTCCTTGTTCTCGGCAACGAAGGACATGGCCTGCCCAAGCAGCTCAAGGTGGCTGCCGATTATGAGCTCTCAGTGCCAAAATTTGTACACGGCAGCTGCGTGGACAGCTTAAATGTCAGCGTTGCAGCTGGACTTTTGTGCCACTCTTTTGTGCAGGAGACTCCCGAAGAGGCTCCGGTAATTGGGGATAATATCGCAGTTCGCGCCAAGGAAATTATCAATCTGGTAGCGAAGATGGGATTGAGGAACACGGAAAGCACCGTTGACGAATCAAATGGACAAGGGCAGAACGAAAAAAAGGCGGAGGTAACGGAGTTGGGCTTCTAGGCCCACGTGTAGCATTACTTGTCATGACACCACCATACATCATATCATGTACACTAGAATATTCACGAGAGAGCTGCTTGCTCCATGTAAAAACACCCATGTATAACGACCCGAAATAATGGAGACGAATGCATTCATCTACCCTCTGCAGATAATATTTAGTCCAGCGCCGATGTGCATCATTCGATGGCTAGCACCGCGTTCGGTCAAGCACGAGCGGGAAGGCTACTCAAAGCAACCCCTGCATTTCCTATTCAGGCACAGCCGCTGCTCAATGACGTCGGGCCAATCGAGTGACATGAGATCCGGGCTGGGCTTGGCACTTTAGGTCGCATCAGCACGAGCACAGGAAATTGGTCTCAGCGCTTCGCAAGTAAATGGCATTTATTTACAGAATTTGCTCAGGAGCTCTCTGATCCC
This sequence comes from Calonectria crousiana, assembly GCA_013406985.1. Classification (NCBI taxonomy): domain Eukaryota; kingdom Fungi; phylum Ascomycota; class Sordariomycetes; order Hypocreales; family Nectriaceae; genus Calonectria; species Calonectria crousiana. The sequence goes on along the minus strand of VTGD01000048.1, from coordinate 352,028 downwards.
CAATCACCTCCACCACTTGGGCCGCTGGGCTGGGCGGGAAGGCCTCACCGAATCAGCATCGCCAAGCAGCTGCCCTCCCAGGTTCCAGGTTTCGGGCGTCATCGTCGCCCAGCCACCCATTTGTTTACCAGCGCATACGAGCTGCGGCCATGCCACATCACAACCGCCAGCGCCTTACTCCGTGCTTGCCATAAGGCGGTTTCCCCCGCCGCTGCAAATTTGAAAATAAATATTGTGCCCTCTAAAGAGAAAAGAAGAAGAAGAAGAAGAAGAAGCTGCTGCTTGTTTATTGTTTTCAATAACAGCTCCGTTGGCCCAAGCGAGTGACTGCGACAGGGCATTGATTCATCGGCGCAGGCACTAAGCTGCTAGCCGTGACTTCAAGCGAGCCTGATTTATTAGATTGCTCCCCAGCGCACTCGCTCTTTAAGAAGGCCCTCTCGCCTGCGCTTCACCCCTTACGGCCAAGAAGGTAGACAGCAGCCATGAAGTCCCTCTCGACCCTCTTCGCGCTTCCCATCTCTCTCCTCGCCCTCGTGCCTCGGGCTGCGGCCGACGACGCTGGCCCAATAGCAATCCGAAAGCTCCCGCCCGACGCCAACGAGAAGATCCTCGCCGAGCACCTCGCCTTCGCCCCCATCCGCGCCCTCATCCCACGGGTCGACGTCGATATTTCCCTGTTCCAGGAACGAGAGGAGACCATGGACGGAACTGTGCGCTTCCTGCCGGCATACGGCCGCCACTACGACTATGCGGACCACAACGTGCTCCGCCGCGCCGCCGAGGCGCTTGCCTTCTTGGAACGCAGGGCATCATGCCCCAGCGGTACTAACAGCTGTTCCGACGTAGGTAGCCCGAACAAGTGCTGCCAATCGGGCACATACTGCGTAGCCGTCGACGACTCGAGCGTAGGAGGCGTTGCTTGCTGCCCCAGTGAGGCATCATGTGGAGGAGGCGTCGGCGCGTGCCCCTCTGGGTCGACAAGCTGCTCTGCGGAACTTGGCGGTGGATGCTGTATTTCAGGCTATGTATGTCAAGGCCAGGGTTGTAAGTGATTCTAAGAACTCTCTTCCGGTAACATGGTTTCTAACAAAAGCAGGCGTTCCAAGCGCTTCGGCCACGCCTTCAAGCACATCGACGAAAAGTTCCACGAAAACAACGACGACAAGCGAGAAGAAAACCACCGAGGTTGCAGCAACATCTGCCGAGACAACCGCCGCTGAGACGGCCACAGGTTCCGCTACGGGCGGAGCACCGCTCAGGCCCATCTCGTCGGAAACCATCACATCCGCCGCCTCGACGCAGACCGGCTGCCCAACAGGCTACTACGGCTGTCTGGCAACACATGGGGGAGGATGCTGCCGCACCGACCGCGACTGCAACACATACGACTGCCCGGCTCCCTCAACCACCATCATCTCTAATGGTGCAACCATTGTGGTGCTGGCGACCGATGCTCCCCCGGTTGCCGCTGCTGCCACATCGACCTGTGCCAGCGGGTGGTTCCTGTGTGGTGAGGACGCCGGCTCGGTGGCAGGGTGCTGCCCGACGGGCTACGACTGCGGGACGGCAAGCTGCTTCACCGTCTCAGCCAGCCAGACAGGCAAAGTCCAGAAGGAATTCCCACAGGCAGTAGATTCATCCGCTACCCGGGACGCTCCATGGAAAATGGCCCTGGGTGGCGTGGCCGTGGCGCTGTGTCTGTCAATTGCAATGTAAGAAGGGGGAAAATACTGCATAAAGCATGGAATGGAGTTGGGACAATACCCGCACGTGCACCGAAGCAAGGTAAATATGGGCCTTCGAAATTGGAATTTTCTGGGTAATGTTGAGATGAATTACGTTTTTTTTAATTACAGGGCATGGAGACCCGTGTGCCAGCCTAATAGATGAGTTGCGTCGGAAGCTGCTCAACACAGCTGCAACTGGGGGGAGACGGGCATTCTAAGATGCGGAAGGACTCTGGGAGATAGACAGTTTTAACAATGTCAATGATTCCATGAAACATGTTCAATTGCGACGAATGTAAAGCCGATGACGGTCTCATTCCATTGTAGAACTACCTGCCGCCATAAACCTTCAAGAGATGAGCCCCCCAAAAAAGAATTCGCAGCGTTTATTGTTGCTGTCATGCTGGGCCATCGGTATCATTGTCAAGCGTCAAACACGCATCAGGTTTTTACATCTTTCCGGTCGACACTAATTTACTCGGGCATGTGAGTGAAGGGCTTGGCGAGCTTCTCAGTGCAGAAGGGAAGCTTGCTGACGGTCCAGATCTCAGTGTCCTAAGCGCCATTGTTAGGTACTTTTATAAATCTTTGAAGAGGTTGGGAGGGGAGGGGGTAGGTAGCATACGGGCTTGAGGTTCTGCTTGATCTCAGTGGACAGGGTGCCGGCCTTGAGGGCAATGATTTCGGGGGCGGCATCAGGGTCGTGAGCAAGGGGAGATCCACACTCGGAGCAGAAGAGACGGTGGACGATGTTTCCGGAGCTGCCCTTGGTACCGGAGTAGGTCTTGACCGGGCCGTCAAATTTGAGCTTATCCTTGGGGACAACAGCAACCAGGGCTGGATGAAGCTTGGTCAGTCTTCTTCATCGGGAAGCATTCAACAACCAAAGTTTGTTCAAACCCAGCCATTGGTAATATACCAGGGCACCACGTACAGTAAGTCGAACCACTCTGGCGCTGGCAGTCATCGCAGTGGTCATAACCGGTCAGGATAGGCTCATCAACGTCAACCTTGTAGGTGACGGCCTTGCAGAGGCAGTGTCCGGTGAGAGGCATGTTGATTGGTTTTGGTTATGGAAAGATGGGGAAGCTGTAGAGAAAGAAAAGGTCAATTACTATGTCGATTCGTGTGCAAAAAAGACAAGTTTGGCAGAAGAAGAGGAAAAGCAGGAGCTTGGGGAGAGCTCCAGCTAAAGCTTTTGAGGGGCCGTAGCGGGGTAAGGGCAATGGTCGTGCATCGCAGTACCTGGTGAGACTCGAGCGATTGGAAGCTCGAATGGTGGGGCAACGATTGGATGACGTTGAAGAATGGTAACGGAAGCGAGCAAGCCGAAGATTGATGTGTCGACGATTGGTAGAGGGGTTGTCGGAGAGCATGAGAGCGACAACGCCGGCACCTGTAGAGCTGCGGGTCTCAATTCAAGATGGGAAAAGATGAGCAGATGAATGCTGGGGGCATAGAACTCGGTCTTTATATAGCATTATCGTATTTGATTATTCCCAAGTCTTGGAGGAAGCATGAACGGCGCTAGGTTCTACCCCATGAAGTAATTCCCATTGAAGCCCGGCTCGGATCATCGGGAGGAATTATTTGTCATTGTCATTGTGTTGGGCTTCGTCCATTTCGCCAGTGTTGGCTCATTTCACCCACACCACCCCGGCAATGATCCAGACTTGAGTTTAGTCGGTATAGGAGAGGCGTTACAATCCTGCGTCTGAGCTAGAGCGACCGTGTTAGTGCAGTACGGGCTCCTGGAGAAACTTTTCGTATCACTTACCCACATAGCCCTGCCATATACACATTAAAGGACCACACATGGGTATTCAGCTATTGTGAGAAGTGACGTCGCTGAAAAAGAGACCGTAGCGAGGCCAGCCATGTCTGGAAAATATGGCCAACCACATGGAGGCATCCTCGTCTCGAGGGCGGGGCGGGGTGAGTATTTGGAATTGTCAAGCCAACATGGGATACACCCCTCTCTCTTTTAGTTTCGGATGGTGCCGCGCATGGTCCCTTGCTGCTTTTGTCGCACTTCATTGCCCAGCTTCCCCCAGTACAAATTTGAGGGCGGCCATGTCTCAGAGATATCCATACCGAAAGCCGCTGAATTGAAATCTCCTTCCCTCCTCTTGATTGCTGATGATGATGCAAGCCCTCTGTAAGCAGCCATCTTGGCTGACAGCGTTGGCGGGGCGGTTCGTCATCGCCAGGATTGGGTATATTAAGCGGGTCGATTGATCAAGGCGGGGGGCGCACCCAACTGCCTCATTCGGCCATGGCTGTTGATAAACATCTCGACTTGTGTCCTTTTAATTGGATATTGTGCGGGATGGTTGAGCTCTCTGTTGGTAGCTGGCAGGTATTATCCGCCTTGCTGTAAAAACAGCTCAGCTGATCAAAGACGCCAACACCCAGGAGACACCAACTCGCCCAACGAGCGACATGAAGTCGACAAGTTCCAGTTTTCCAAAGGCAACCCGGTCCGCGATGAACAATTTAGTCACAGCCAGTCGATACGATGCTTTTATTTCATCATCGCAATGGCTGAGTACAAATGCATCCAGAGAAGAGATACGGAAACCTCGAATGTCCACTAAGTGATGCGCCAGTGGTAATGGTTTCGAGGCTGATGTCATTGGCCGTTCAATTTTTTTTGGTCGCCGTCGAAGTCGTCTGATGAGCTGAAATGATATGTAATCGAAAAGACTTGGTGCTTGCAATGGAGGGGAGGTCTTTTTGAGGAAGATCTTTGGCAATAGTTCTGGTCGGTCCATCCACACGGTATGACTTTCGGCCAACTCACAAAATATTGCCTCCGAATCGTGAGCGTAATAAACAAACCTCGAATAAAATACTGGCGTCAGTACCTTTACCGTTGCCTGTCCAGTTGCCCCGGGGGCATCGAAATGAAGGCGCGAGCGGAAGACTTCCTCTGGAGGGTTTTCAATCCCACTCGGAATATACTTCACAACAAGAGCACTAGGAGACTGCTCAACGAGATGACGAAGATATTCGCAAAAGACTTTTTCCAATCTTTTTTCGGTTTCATTGGCTAGGCGGCCAACGCTTTCCTTGAGTGGTTCAGGTCGATACCAAAAGTGAAGTTTGTGCTTGCCAAATAAAACGGCATCTTCTTTGACAAATCGAGGGAATGTCAAAAAGCCACCCCAAAACCAGCAGGTCAGAAACCATAGTTTTTTTGCATAGCTCATCGATCCTGGGTCAATTGAGTTTCCGACAGAAAAGAGTCTTGTCGTCAACTTTAAACGCCCCTTGGACGACACCAAGTTCATGGTGATGTCAATACCCAGAAACCCTTCCATGTTAGGGCCAAGAGGATCCCGTGCACGTATTGAATAAGATCCTTCTCGGGAATTGAAAGGTGATACATGAAACTCCTTCTGCCAAGTCGCTTTGAATTCGGAGCGCAATCTTACTGCTTGAGAATTGTTGGTGGGGTCATTGATCAGCCTAGCTTCTGCTTCAAAGTCTCTCTCGAGTAGATATAAATGTCTCTCGCCAAAGATGTTGTGTATTTCTACCAGAATTGCCGACAATACCCTTTCTGAGGTATAGAGAAACCAGAAAGAAACCGGACTAAAGCGGCGGCCCAAACATCCAGCCGCAGTCACGAGATAAACATGAGGGTATCGGGATGGGTCAACGTTCTATCAGAGTCAGCGCTTGTCTCTATCATCTAATATTGTAACAGAGACTAACCCGACATTGAAGGCAATAATCCAATTTTCCCCGCAAACCAACATCAGATTGTTCTCGCTGAAGGTGGTCAACGGGATCTATGTCGAACCACGCCCTATTGCCAAAGATGCGGGAATGTGGCATTCCGGGTACATCAACAGAAACCATTCCGTTAACATTTCCAGAGTAACCCACAGGTGTCCCGATAAGAAGATAGTGGTACGAAAAAGAATGTTCCTGAGGAAAGAGTCGAGTATGTGTGGTGCGAGCAGGGATCAAGCGAGGACCACCCAGTCGATTGCAAATGGCCTCATCTTTCACAACCGCTGGTCTTAGAATCCGAGACTTTATAGTAAATGTCACTAAAGTAATAACGGTGAGAACCCCAATCCGCTGGCCCCTTCCCTCCGCGATCAAGGGTATTATTGGCTTGGAGCCGTAGAGCCAACACAATAATCCAATGACGATCGAGAGGTCCGCCCAGCAGCCATAACAGAGACAAAAGGTAAACAGGAAAGAGGCAAAGAGGAGAATAAATTTGTGTTCTCCAAGGGCACGTTGAGCGTAGTCTGCAACGAGAACCGCCGTCAAGAGGGGCGAGTCCTCGGACAGACCGTCCATGAGGCCGACAGCGTCGTTTAGGATATTCGCATTGTTAGGGAGGTGGATGAGGAAAAGACTCTCTGTATGGGGAGAGCCTTGGGAGGAAGAGGAGGGGAAATACAGGACTGGATCCAGAGGTTCACTACGTAGACATGCTCACAACGGCGCGAACTGGGGCTTGTGTCCATCAAGGTGCTATGGTGCAATTGGAGGTAAGTGACACCGAAACGGCGAGTGACGGCGTCTTAGTCATCTATTTCTGGGCTGTATGGTACGGACCAACCCGCCAAAAGCCCTTTTCCCACTTTGATCAGGTCCCGCATTGTCGTCATCGGGTCTAATAAGGCTCCTGGTTGCAGCAAGATGGCCTTGTGTGTCACGCCGAGAAAAAAAGCCCATCCGGAACATTATGTCAGCCGGGAAGGCCACAGATGCAACAAGAACCAGCAAGGTGCCGGCATTACCGTTCCTGATCTCCGACTTTCCGAGAAAAGAGGGAGGGAGGGATGAAGGGATGAGACAGCCCAAAGTCGTACGTACATGAGTGCGAAGCGCTGTGGCCGACGCTGGGGGCGCTGGGGCCAACGGTCTGGCACCTTCCAAAGGGGGGCTCTGCACAATCCAGCCAGTGCGTGTGCCTCCCAGTGCCAGCCACTCGGTGGCGCTGCGCCCATGCACAGCCTTGACCTGCAGCCCAAGCAGAGAGGCCACCGCCTGCCCCCCCGCCAAATACCCTTTCAGGCCGTGCTGTCCCGCCGATTGACTCAGGCCCCCGCGACGCATTCCATCAGCTTCTCCATAAATTCTATCCTCTCGTCCCTTATCCTCACCTTCGCCCTTCTCAAAGAAACAAACAACCACACTCGCAACGACAGCCTCAACCCGTTAAACTCGGTCCAGCAAGCTTTCTCGACCAGTGCTCCGACTCGATTCAACAACCTACCCCCACCCATTTTCACCAACCCCACCAAACGCAACGATGTCTGAAGAGTGGGATTCCGTTACCAAGATTGGTAGCCGCACTCGCGGCCCTGGTGCTTCTCAGCGCGAGACTGTCATCCGTGGCAAGGCCGCTCTCAATGCTGCTCAGCGAACCGGCGGTATCGTCGGTACCGAGAAGAAGTATGGTACTGCCAATGCTGTAAGTCTCCAACACCGCCAAGATTCTCACGTGGGCTCGTTGTGCCTCGACGCCGCCGTTGCACCTTGCCCCACCAAGGCTCGCTCGAAGCTTTCTTCACTGTAGCCACCACCTGCACCAAAAGGAGATTGCTAAAAACTGTTTCCATAGACCTCTAGCGGCCAGGAGGGTCAGCGCCTGACCAAGGTCGACCGCTCTGACGAGATCATCAAGCCCAACACCGTTGGCAAGCAGGTTGGCGATGCCATCTCCCAGGCTCGTCAAAAGATGGAGCCCAAGATGACACAGAAGGACCTCGCCACCCGCTGCAACACCACCCAGTCCATTGTCGCCGAGCTAGAACGAGGCAGCGGTGCTCCTGACCAGAAGGTGCTCTCTTCGATGGAGCGAGTGCTCAATGTCAAGCTGCGCGGCAGCGACATTGGTGCTCCCAAGTTCCCCAACAAGAAGAAATGAACGAGCGGAAATTCAACGGTACACACATTGTAAGAGAATGCACCAGGGCCGAGTCGAGCGAAGCGTTTTGACAGCCCTGTCGGGAATTGGGGAGTTTTATGCTGGTTGTCACGATTGTTTATGGCATGGGGATGACATGGAACCTTTTATACAAGACGGACCAGGTTAGACGGCGATAGAATCAAGAGTCGAGTAGCTCAAAGCGGATTGTCTATCTCGTTTAGAACACCTGATAGCGTCTGCACATAGCCATCTACAGCATTTTTCTTGAACTCATACCGCCTTCCCAAAGTGATTGGATACCAACCCATGAGCGATTTCTAAGCCAGGTTGCACTCACATCTTAACAGACAGCCACTACGATTCCAGAAGGCCATGAAAAGAAATCATGTTCTCCTATCCCTTTCTTATCCAAACATTCATTCGTGACAGACTCGGGATATCAACTAAGGAGCCCCAACCAAGATATCCCGACAAAGGAGCGCACGTGCCGTTGCAGACGCCCAGAAACATGCTCTCCTCAATCCAGGTTTTTGTAAACGACAATACTTCTCTATTCCATCTCGCATCGCGCATCATGATCTGCGCGCCCATGCGACGGGCGCATCATGGTACCATGGCAGGAATCATAGGCAATACCGATAGTTAAGGCAGGCAGACCAGCCAGCTTCAGGAACGCCCACTCTCCGGCGCGAAAAGTAAGAGGGAGATATTCGCCGATCTTTCTTTGTGCATATTCCTAGTCACGCCCCAGCCATCATTTCTCTTTGCGTTACTTATCTCTACGAATCTGCAAAAACCGACTGGTTCTCGTTTCAGCCGGCTCTTGGAATGATATTGAAGACCACCGTGGCGCTGACCTAGTGAAGCCATGTGCTAACGTTCCGTTGCTGGAGCATCCGAGATTGGATATGACTTTAAGCCAATTCGACCAAGGCAGAACTCTTTCCAGTTACATATCAGGCCATGCCGAAAGAAGCTTCTGCAAATAAAAATATGCACTCGGAAACCTCCGAAGGGGGGTTGGGAAGCTGTACCGTCTAATCCAGTACTATCTGATGCACTCCATTCGCCTCGCAAAAACGCCTCGATAAAAAATGCAGCCTGCCTTGATGCTACAGGCTAACAATCATCGCCACTGTGCGTCCACCTCATCCACAATCGGAAATATCGTTTTCTAAGCCACGGAAAACTCAATCCCCAAAAAATTTGCTGCGCGACATGAACTCCAGCGAACCACCACCGCGCAGAAACTCGGCCGCTGAACGGAGGTGATGTTCGGACTCCACTACACAAGATGTGACTTCCGATGAACCAAGCATATTAGAAGTTTATTTCGGCATGACCGTGAAGAAATTGACACTTATGGCCCCATGCCCCGAGTTCAATTAAAGACCAGGTTTCCTCGGCACTGCGAAGACAGCAGTAACAACAACCTCTTCAAAAAGCCACTACTCCTGAGAGCCATGCCGCGACATTCAACCCTCTTTACAACGGAGCCGCCAATGAGACGACATCCACCGTATTGCTGCGCAGAGAAACTTCTGGATGACTTGGAATGGGCCAGCTCAAGGGTTCTCCGTACGCTGAGGACGAACCCTCTCAACCCTGCCACGCAGCAAGCAAGCAACTTGGTCCATTCATGGCTATTCGACGAACGCATCCAAAGGAAAATCGGCAAGAACAGAGACCTCTTCGTTCGTTTCTCTTCGCAGCCTCTTCACTACACCCTTCACAGAGAAGTTGAAAAGAATCGAGCCGGCTCGGGGGTCTGGCCCCATCAACGACTAGCCCTTCTCCGGTGTCTGCTCTCTCACGGGCATAATCCCAACGCGCCCATTCAATACGTGACTAGCAAAGGGGATGCCCCTCCAGAAACGCCGTGGACTCATCTTGTGCGCAGAGTTGTCCCAATGCTACATTTCAAAACAGCAGGGAAAAGAGGAAGCTCGGCCGTGGGGGGGTTCAACGCCAGCAACACCTGCTTGGACGAATTTCTAGAATGCCTTGAAAGGGGGATATTCCGCTGCTTGCTGGATCATGATGCAGATCCAAACGCTAGAATCAGCGACGGCAGCTCCCCTGCCTTGCCTGTCTGGGCTATATTCCTCTTCCTGGGGTTGCACGCTCTACCAGGGCTCGAAAGCCAATCCCAAGCATATCTCGATGCTCTGGACATCATGTTGTGCCGGGCAGATTTCGGCCGCCCAGAGGATGGATTGAGCACGCTTGTCCGAGAATTCGTCACCGAGAGCAAGATGGCGTCGCAGTTTTCCACCCCTGCTTTCAGCTCCTTGCGAAAGCAGCAGGCTCGCAAGCGAATGATGGAGCTCATTTATCTGCAGCTCGACCGAAATATACACATTGGATCAGAAGATGCGTGCGGAGCATATCTAACCCATGGGAACGTGAACCTCAAAATCGACTGTATCAACCTGTTCATGACGCGAGCAGCCCACCCTTCGGTGCCCATGGTGGTATTGCGATCAAGGATTCCGCGAAGCCTTCAGTGGCAGCGGGCGCCGCCGCAGGCTCTCAGCCCTGCCTTCTACTACGTCGGCAGTCCATGTCCAATTAGATCTGCGGTCCCCAGGCCCAACCGCACGGTTGATGATTACTTCCCCTCCGACTCCTCGGATTCCGAGGTATACGCGAAGCCGAGTGCCAACATTCGTTCACCAAAAAGGATGCGTACGGGCTATTGATTTGGCAGCCCAGTCAGTCGACTTAATATTTTGGTTTAGGCAGAGGGCCCGTCGTTTCCCACACAGGAACAGCACGGTGGGAGGTGCCATTCAGGATAAAAGGTGTCACGGTTTGAACAATACATGGGATTGGAATATGGCGGTGCTACTTATAATAGCTCTTGTAATTGATTTTCCGGTTTTTATAAATAAATAGCAATATTTCTCATGCCTCAACAATAAGCATGCTGTATCCACAATCGTTGACAATACAAATATCTGGCTAGCTGCTCGTGACCTGATTCGCACGAGTCATTGCCATACAAGCCTCGAGGCACGTGGTATGAGACTGAGTGCATGTCGGCATGGCCCAGGTTACAAGGTAGCCATGTGGTTTTTTTGAGAGTTCAACATTTCTCGCTAAGGGTTCCAAACGTCTAACAGCCTTGCGCCCATCATAAAGTAGTCATTTCATGTACCGTTTCTCTAAATTATGCCGACACCTTGGGGCTGTACTTTGTCGCCGCCTTGTCGAATAGGGCACTCTTCTCCTCAAAATCAGCCAGGAGCTGGTGCTTGGGGTCAACCTTGGTGAGGGCCCTGTCACATGTAAGCGCAAGTTTGTCAATGATTTCAGCTGTGACGTACTGGGTTTGTTCGGACGCGTCCTTTCCGGAAATGACGTTCAATACCAACAAGTTGGCAATGGCATCGGCATTCTCAGGTTCCTTCTGGAGAGCCTGGTCCAGAGCGGCTTGGGCCTCCTCCAATCGACCAAGGTGGAGTTCGCACACAGCCTGGGAGACGAGGCTGCGGACTGATGATGTAGAGGGAGCCTGCGCAAGCTCTTCGAATACGTAGAAGGCCTGCTGGTACTTCTCACCACCCTGGGAGGGATCTTAGTAAATCGACCAAGGATTTTACGGCACAGTTTTCCTTACCACTCTCAAGCCAACCCATGACTCTGCCAGGTTCACCAAGAGGCTGTCCTGGGCCCATCGTCGGGCAGCGGTGACTTCCTTTACAGCGAGATCGGTTCGGTTCTGGTGAAGGTGAATCTGGACAATGAGGGCAACGGCATCAACTAAGAGGCTAGTCAGCATGAACCTAAAATAAAAGGGGCACAATCGCATTGCTCTTGAGGAACATACGGCTTCCTTGGTGTTGCGACAGAAGCGCAAGAGCTTCCTCGGACTTGCCAGCAGACTGAAGGAGGGCTCCACCAACGATCTGAACTGTCGCATTGTCGGCCGACGACGAAGCCAGCTTCTCAATCGTCTTGAGCGCAGAGTCGGTTTTGCCCAAGCTGAACTCGGCAAAAGCACCCAGGGCCTGGAGATCGGGCTCCTGCTCCCCCTTCACATCGGCGAGGACATCTTCAGCGAGGCCAAGAGCAAGTCTAGCTCGGTGGGCGAGGACGCGGGCCGGCAGAGCGTTGTCAGGGGAAAAGGACGAGGTATCGAAATCGATGACTTCCTGGAACTGGCCCTGGTGGAAGTGGTTGTGGATGTTGATCAATTCGCCCTCGGCCGAGTATGGGTCCATCTTGGCGGTGGTTGTGACTTTCGCTGTACAAGTGAGAATACGGTACCGCCCTCGTATCTTAAAGAACACCTTGGTGATGCTGCTTCAATGGTGGGGTCCTCCTTTCGTGGGGCCCGAGCTCCGCCGTCTCACAAGCCTCCCCTCGGTGAGGCGGCAGCCGTGGACGCCCCATAAATCAGGCCGAAGCTGTGGCTGGAGCCCTCAGCGAACCTCGCTCTCCCGATTAGGGATAGCGCCACCCTACTTTCCCACAAACGAGAAATCACCAAAACCTCCCAATTCCTCTTTGAATTCGGAACTTTGCATCACCAAACACCCAAAAAAGAACGGCACCGCACCACGTCGTCAAAATGGTATGTCGAAGCAGCAATCCAATGCCCTTGATTCCCTATGATGCTTGCACGTATCCTGCCTTTATTCAGAGCAATGCGACAGCCAGCCGCCCGCACGATGACAGTCTTGATTAATGACGGAGGGGAATGAAATTTCGAGGCGACGGCACAAATCGATATTGCGCAAACACCGATCCAGCTTCCTACGGGCAACGAACACAACCAGCACCACAGGCTTTATCGCTATCGATGGAACCATAATCATTCCCCAGCCGATCATCTCATGACTGTCTTGCGCGGGTGGCCAGCCTCTGTTCTCTTGAATCCGGTGGAAATGCGTCCTGTCTGGGGGGAGCACAACTTGGTTTGGCAAGCCGCTGACTCTTTCGATCACTCAGGTCAACATTCCCAAAACCCGCAACACCTACTGCAAGGGCAAGGAGTGCCGCAAGCACACCCAGCACAAGGTTACCCAGTACAAGGCTGGTAAGGCCTCGCTGTTCGCCCAGGGAAAGCGACGATACGACCGCAAGCAGTCCGGTTATGGTGGTCAGACCAAGCCTGTGTTCCACAAGAAGGCGAAGACTACCAAGAAGGTCGTGTTGCGACTGGAGTGCGTTAAGTGCAAGACCAAGATGCAGCTCGCCCTGAAGCGCTGCAAGCACTTCGAGCTTGGGTACGTGAACCACGAACTCTGGACGGCAGACTGGGTGCTAACAATATTTCACAGTGGTGACAAGAAGACCAAGGGTGCTGCTCTCGTCTTCTAAGTGCTTTGTGTGTTTTGGGGTCACCATTTCTCATGCTTCTCCTTGGCGGCATTTGGGCATCATGGACACTGGCGAAGGGAGGTACATGTCCTCGGTTGAGGAATGTTTCATAGGGAACGAATAAAAAATGACATCTCTGTGACTTCATCCTATTTCTCACAGGCGCTATCATTGTGAGATTAAAGGCATGATGTATTTTGGTCGCTAAGAGGGGGCAACTGTCCAAGGTCTACTTTGATCCTGCATTGGCAGTGTCCCTCAACAAGCACATCTGAAGCAACGAAACAAAAAGTTTTTTTATCTCATCTGTTCCCCTCAACCTGGCAGTAATTTGTGATGTGAGGCCAAAATGACGAGTGTAATGAAATCCTGTGTCAACTTTCAGCCGCGACCAATAGTTATTTAACTCGATGAGATATCGGGTCATCCTGCCAGTCTGACTCATCAGACTCTTTATTTGAACCCCCGCCTGTTAATCTTTCCAACATGCGTCGAGAAACATCAAAAGCAATATTAGACCTAATATTAAGCTCAGATATTGTGATCGTGGTGATTCATATCATTATTGAGGTCGCCAACCAGGATTGGAGTGATTTATTCCAAGCTTCTCTCATTTTTATTGCAGTCAGGCATTCACAATGGCCAATATTTCAAGGACGATTGCTTCTTCACACGACCTTCATCAATATAAATAATAAAAATAAGCGAAAAAATCAGTTTACTCATTTATTACATCCCATGGGCAAAAGCTCGGCATGGACATGATATATGTACGAATAGCGATTTAATTTAATTGCATGTAAATGCCAAGACTCTTCTATCGTCCATCTCAACTCTACGCATGGCATTTCTAGAATCCCTCTCCCAGCATAATAGTTCGACCGCCGCCGTACCACAGAGCGCCGTTGCGAGCATCCAGCCCTCTCTCCTGGCCCACAACCCACTCCCCGATGAACTCGGACCCTGGCTTGTCCCAGACCTCCGTCTCAAGCCACCGGTTGACGCCGTCTATGGCCTTGACCCACGACTCCCTCTTCTCCGGCGTGTCGTGGTCGCCGTCGCCGAGGTAGCGGCCAAGCGTGATGTGGGCGCTGGGGACCTGGTACCTCGAGCCGATCTCGACGCCCGAGCTCTTGACCTGGTCGAAGATGTCGCGGCGGAGGTGGTGGTAGGAGTACGGGTCGCCCTCCGTGATGCCCTCCCTGGCGGGCGGGCCAACCGGGTCCGGCGAGAGCCCGGTCTCTCCTGCGGCTGGCAGGAACGAGACGGCAAACGCCGACAGGTCATAGGAAATCATTGGTTTGACGAGGCGCGATCTATGTGAAAATGTGTGGTTCACAATGCCAGGCACAGCAGGCCGCACTTTGCTGACCAGAGCAGCAATCTCCTCTGGCGTCTTGGAAAAGGCCACCTCAAGCACTGTCATGTGCATTCTATGTGTTGGCATAAGCCAGACATCTACGAGCAATTAGCTTTTTCTTTGGTGCATGTGTGTGTGTATGGTTCTCCCATAGCGGTTCAAAGAATCTACATACTAGGGGCGGCATCCTTCAACAACTCCTGCAACTTGGCAGACAACCGAACAATGTGATCAGGCGGCCTGGCCCAGAAGACGAGACAGTTGCGCTCATCGCGAAACCCAGGCTGAACAGCGGGCACTTCCAGTCTCAGGAGGTATTGGTCAATGATCAGCTCTTTGAAGTCCGAGGCGAGAAACTTTTCCTTCTGCTGGGCATTTCGCTTTGTGCGGTGAGCCGAGTAGAGAGCCTGGATCTGAGCCTATTCCACACACACACACGTCAGGCCAGAAATCACGCACATGGCCGCAGGAAAACTCACGGGTTTATCGTCACATGCCCTGAGGAGTGCGCCGTAAGGGTTCTCTCCTGGCTGCAGGACAATGCCCGAGAGATCCTCGAGCTTATTCTGCGCGTCGGTCAAGGGGAGTTGTCCGACCATGATGACTGCCCAGATCTGAGGCTTTGGGGTTTGACGGCTCGTGTCGATCTTTATTTGTCTTGGTTCCGAGACAAGAGGTTCAATTGGGTTCAAGTACCACTTCACCACAGTGGCCGCGTGGCGAAGACCGCGATGCTTGGAATGATCAACCGTACATATATATGCAGGGCACTCAGCCGAGCTGAACTGAGATGACTAAGCGATGTACTACTAATTGTTCGTATCCCTATATATCAACAAGAGTCATACCGAAGACGGCGAGGGACTGTTACGAGTTTCTCTTATTCAAGTCAGCCGCAATTGCTTGGCATTTGCGATTCGAAACGAGCGTCAAGTTGCGGGAGATTGGAGCTGGCAAAATTTGCAACCTTGCCTCGAACGGCCGGTCCAAGCGATAAAGTTATTCGATACATAGGATAGTTTACAGCTTCTCAAGTCTTTCTTTGGAAATCGGAATATTGACTTTGATGTTTGGTCCTCCCGAGGCCTTCGTCTCAAAGGTGGCAAACTGACAATCCTCCACCGCCACGCCGCTGGCAAACTGCACAACCAAAAAGTCCAGCGTCGTGTCGGCCACGCCCAGCGCCGCCATTGGCGCATGCCACGTGCAGGCTGCGTAGGTTACGGCCTGCTTGTTCGTGGCCACAAAGGCCTTGAGGCCGCTGAGGTCGGGGAGGCCTCTGCCGGGCAGGCCGTCACCGCTGGGGACGGGCAAGCCCTCGTCAGCCGGCGCCGGGGGCAGGCTGGGCGCCACAATGACCAGGTACTTTGATGCCGTGGAGTTGAGCGGAGCAAACGTCTGGCTGGTGAAGGGGTGTCGCTCAAGGATGTCGACGGTGAACTCGCCCAGCAACGGGTCGCCGGTGGGAGCGAGCTGTCTGGTGGCACACACGAATTGGCTCATGATAAGCTCGCCCTTGCCGCTGGGCGACTGCGCATAGTGGTTCCGAGGACGGCTGACGTTGGCGTATCGGATTGCCGTGCCTTGGTTCGCGGAGATGCCGTTGAAGGGCAGCTCGCCGCCTTGGGCCGCGTAGGTTGCGGGCAGCAACTCGGGGCGAGGGTTGGCGACAACGTCCCCGAACGGAGCAAACGCTTCCCGCGTGAGGGGCTCGGCCACGAGCTTGATGGTGACGCCGTCCACTTGTACCGGTATAGACATTTCTTTGACGTTTTTCCTAGGGCGATTGAGGGGAATTGGGAAAGGTGAAAGAATGCTGCGCGCTGCAACCCTGAGAAGAGTATCGCAATACAGTGAGCGAATACAGTGTCCGTTATATCTAGCACTATATCGGGGCTCGGCAGATTAGCCGCCGAGTGTCAATAACGATAGGTTCAGGTTCCCTGGTTTCGAGAAACGTGAGATTCTGAGTATCGCTATTTATATGTATGCTTTTTGGATGTAACATGCGCGGTTAACTTTTCCCGGCACTCCTGATGACAATAGTTGGCAATTCAAACCCTACCTAACTGACATAGTTTTAGTTCTGCACAACCAACCATCAACCCAAAGAAAGGAATACATGTTAAATCAGTGGACCATCATACACGCTATCGGAAATATTACCAAGTTATAACAGAGCATATTATTCAATTCACTGGGCATAAGACTGGACAACCAACTACCCTATACTACAGTCGAAATGTTGAGCACTATCCAACTGTATGTCTATGCTAGTTGGACATTCTGTATTACAAAATCACTTATTAGTTTTTTTAGAACAACGTCGAGCAATTTGTGTGTTGGAAATACTGGTCAGCTGGTAACTCCGAGTTGGTGCGTGATGACGAATCGATCCGATGAGAGCACACCAGGTAAGCAGACTTGACCGGAACAAGTCCGACGTCTCTACTACCTTGTATTCTGCAACTCGCAAAACAAAGCTGAATTCGAAGAATGCCCCGACCAGAATCTCATCACCTAATACTCCAGAACACTTGCCCGCGTTGGAGAAACTGTTTCGTCATAGCCGGCGAGCTTTGCGTCACGGGGAGGCGCCCTTGTCCAATCCGATTACTAACATTACAGCGCCCCCAGCCGCCTCAACGAACCAGCGTTGGGCTCCGCTATCGCCCCAGGCTGGCTGGCCGGCTTCTCGAATCGGAGCCCAGCGCCTCCCGCTAATGGCTCCGCCATCCGTGATCTGTGGAGCCGGCCGGAACCTGCGAGCCGGATGGAGGCGACCCCCAGCCAAAAATTCCGTGGGGAAACAACCCCCCCCGGGCCTTTTGGCTTATCTCCTTGTCCGTCGGCGAGTTCACGCCGCGAGTGTTTTTCCCTCTCTTTCTTTCTTTTAAAATACACTTTTAACTTGAATTGTTTATCGTATTGGTTCACTACAATCACTGGCTCGTTTTGATAAGCAGCACAAGTTGGTCTTGTCAACACCGCATTAATTCCGAGACGTCCGAGTCATCACAGCCAAGAAGGCGATCAAAATCAAGCTTTTTTTTTTACTGGGGAGGCAGAAAAATCTCTATTCGTATATCCGCGATCCTTCCTCCTGCGTCTCAATTTTCACACTCCAGCCAAGGTGGAATTCAGTTATAGATGAGGAATGATAGTTTTGATAACGACAATGGGCCCAATCACTTGGACGGTGCCAACCCAAGGGAATGGCAGGGCGACGACGTAGACTCCGAGGCTGACCACGATGGGCTTCAGCGGCTGTTGACGGAACACGACGAGCCTCTGCCGTCGACTCTTCCCGACAAGCCAAAGAACAATGGACCAGTGGCATGGAAGGATTTGCCCCGCAAGAGTCAACTGTTTATGCTCACCATGGCTCGAATGAGTGAACCGCTGGTTCAGACTTCGTTGCAGGTATGAAAAAAAAAACCCCCCCGAGTACTTCCCAATACTATAATGTCGGAAGCTTACGAATAGGGATCGAAAACAGGCATACATGTTTTACCAGCTCAAGTGGTTTGATGAAACCCTCCCAGACTCGACCATTGCCGCGCAGGCTGGTGTCCTTCACGCGAGCTTCACTGCGGCGCAGTTCTTCACTGCCATGATCTGGGGCCGGGTTGCCGACTCTCCGCGAGCTGGCCGCAAGACCGTCTTGCTCATAGGGCTCTGCGGCACCAGCATTTCCTGCCTGGGGTTTGGATTCTCCCGGACCTTTTGGCAGGCTCTCCTGTTTCGTACCATTGGCGGAATGACCAACGGAAACGTTGGCGTCATGAGGACCATGTTCGTGGCTTGTCCCCCTCCCTCTCAAGCCCATCTTAGCTTTTACTGACGCACACGCCGCGCGCGGCATCACACAGGATCAGCGAGATTATCCGGGATAAGAAGTACCAGTCCCGAGCCTTTCTCCTGCTTCCCATGACGTTCAACGTTGGCGTCATCATCGGCCCTGTGCTGGGCGGCATTCTCTCCGACCCGGCAGGGAGCTACCCCGACCTGTTTGGCAGCGTCGACTTCTTCATCAAGTTCCCCTACGCGACGCCCAACATCGTCAGCTCCATCTTCCTCACCTTTGCCGGGCTGCTCGTCTGGCTCGGGTTGGAGGAGACGCACGAGGTGCTGCGCGACGGGCCGCCGGACCTGGGCTCGACGCTCGGGAAGAAACTGGCATCGCTGGTGCGCACCGGGCTCCTGGGGCACCCCGGCGCGGGATACTCTGCCATCCCGGCCTTGGATGTTGAGCTCGACGGGGACGGCGGCGGCTCGGCGGCGGCGGCGGCGGCTCAGCCCTCCTCCGGCAGCAAGAGGCGCCGCTACACGCAGACGCTGCCGTTCAGGCGCATCTTCACCCGCAACGTCATCATGACTTTTGTGTCGAGCTTCCTCATGGGCCTCCACCTCGGCACCTTCAACTCGCTCTGGTTCGTCTTCCTCTCCACGCCCGCGTGGGACCCGGCCAGGTCGGACCAGGAGCGGCGGCTGCCCTTCCTCTTCACGGGCGGCCTCGGCCTCCAGCCCAAGTCGGTCGGCCTCGCCATGGCCACGCTCGGCGCCATCGGCATCACCCTGCAGCTGTTGCTGTACCCGCGGGTGTCGGCGCGCCTGGGCCTCGTCCGGTCCTGGCGGTGCTCCCTGCTCTGCTTCCCCGCCGCCTACTTCCTCATCCCGTACCTGTCCGTCGTGCCCAGCAGCGGCTCGCCATCGTCGCCTCCCGGCCCCAAGACCGGCCCCGCCGTCTGGCTCGCCATCGTCGCCGTGCTCTCCGTCGCCGTCGTCGGCCGCACCTTTGCCATCCCCAGCCAGACCATCCTCGTCAACAACTGCTCGCCGCACCCGAGCGTGCTCGGGTCCATCCACGGCCTGGGCCAGAGCGTCAACAGCGCGGCCCGCACGCTCGGGCCGGTGCTCGGTGGCCTGATCTACGGCTACGGCCTCAACCACGGCGTCGTGGGGCTCGCCTGGTGGATCCTGAGCGGCATTGGAATTTGCACAATCGCCTTCAGCCTGTTTGTCAGGGAAGGCGACGGCCACGAGATCTGGCTCGAGGGAGACGAGGATGACTTCCCGGCCGATGCCCCAAGGAGCCAGCCATAGCTGCGGCCAAAACACTTAATTAAGCTCAAGAATAGACCCGATATGATTCATGACTCTTGTTTGATCCGCCAAAGTTTGCGTTTCGAAAACATTGCTGTTTTGACTGCCGTGAAACAGCGCATACATACGCGCGCCGAGCGTTGTCCCATGTGATGCGAGATTTTTTTTTTACGAATAAAGTTGTGCAAATTGGTTACAATATTATTACTCTTATACCCCCCCCCCCTTCCTTCAGGCAAAGCCACAAACCCAGTTTAATGCATCATACAATCGTATTCAATCAACCTTGACGCCGTGGTCCATCCAGTAAACACCCTTGATCCCCATGTCTCCCCTATCGTTACAACGCCGGCCATCTTGTGTAGTTAAATTCTTTAGGTGAACTCCTTGGGCCTGTGCTGAGTGCCCAGGTCCAAATTGTCGTCATCGTCCCTCCTGTCAGTGCTTTGCTGCCAGGGCGAGCCCGGCGAGCTTGGGGACCTGGGCGGAACGGCCCCGAGGTTGATTTGGTGGGATGGCGGCTCGTATCCCGGGGGGGCATCGGAAGGACCTGAATACTGAGGAGGAGGCTGCTGCCGCCACGGCTCGGCAGGGTTGAAGCCCGCCGAGGCGCCGTTCAACCTTCGCTTCTTGTTATCGAGGTATTGCTTGCCCATGATGAAGAAGAAGCACCCGAAGCAGATGAATATGACAATCGAGGCGAGAACCATGCCGTATTTGCGATTCAAGGCAAATGTGAAACCCCTGTGAAAGAATGAGCACCGGCCGAGACATGGGATGTGGGGGCAGCACGTACACGAAGCAGTTTAGGACGCCGAAAAAGAGGATCATGCGGCCGACCCAAATGTGAATCTTGCCGTATCTCGTCGGGGTCTTGGTCTGCTTGAACTTGGCGTGGTGGAGCACGCCTAGGGCGAACTGGCACATGAGCAAACCGACAACGACGAAACCGAGAATCTGGTGAGTCGAATCGAAACCTCGGGACTGCACACGGTTAGCAAGTGCGCTTGCAAATATATGCTGTCAGGGGGACGTACTCGCTGATAAGTGAAACTGTTGACAACGCCAAGAGCGAATCCTCCCAGCGCGCCAATCATGGAAACAGTCTGATTGATAGCATGCCACTTCACCAAACCGCCGGACCTCAACAGGACGACGCCAACGGGCATGAGGACGGCAATGCACACAATCATGGCAGCTCCGTGCAGGCCGCTCTTCCAGTCGCCGCGGGTCGTTTTCGAGGAGAGAAGCTCTGCGCCGTCAGTCTTGGAGCTGTCGGTAAGCTTAGGCATGTCTGTCGAGTCCTTGGTTCGGGCGATGTCAATGCTGAAAGAGCCGTATCCCCTGTGGTACTTTAGAGGCGCGTCGCGATAGTCGCTGTGGTAGCCCTCCACAGCGCCGTAGGCGTATATGGCCTTCTGGTTTGGCGATGAGACGTCCAGGTGGCCGCGGGACGTGCCTCCAGAGGGCCAGCTGCGGCAATGTTCGCTGCAGCGGGCGGTAAAAGTCATGTAGTCACCGTCGACACCGGTCCCATCGAGGACGGTGTACTGCAGCTCGTCGTAGTACTTGGGCTCGTAGTGGCCGTAGCTGAGGCGCGGAGAAAACGTCACATTGTCGCCATTTGCATCCTTGTAGATGATCAGGTAGAGGGCGCCGGCCATGTCATCGCTGCCGAGGCCGATGGCGGCCCACGAAAGATCCGACCGGGCGCGGATGCTAAAATAGAGATCATTCTGGTGGTCGTCGGCCACCGTGATGGCGAAGGCGACCTTGTCGTCGGGGGAAACGAATGTTGACTGGCTGCTGTTGCTGCTGGCCAAGACGGAGGGGAAAAGAGCTAGCAAAGCAAGACGATTAAGTCAATTTTGTCCAACAAGCACACCACGAACATGCGTTTCGTCCAACGCGGGATAGTATGAAATTACCTGTTGTTGCAGCCAGGGCAAGGCGCCCAAGGTTGCGGAGCAACATGATGATGCTGATCCAGAGGATGTTGACGCGGGGCACGATCCTGGGGAGGAGGGGAGCACGAGTAGTGTGTATCAAGAGGAGAGGGAAATAAAATAGAGCAACAGAAATCGAGAGCAAGCAAGAAAAGGTAAAATATCACACAAGGAAAAGAAAAAAACAGTGAATTGCTCAGTAAAGGAGGCGGCGCCACTCAGGCAGACTGGCGCTCCTCTGGGCTGAAGGAAGAGTGGTGGTGCTTCATATCGCACAGCTAATTTCGCCCGGCCAGGGGTGTGGTTGCGATCAATCTAGAACAAGTTGCAATACAGGCGATACGACGGTGCAATCTTTGTTTACCTTTGCGCTTCCTTTTTTTTTTCTTTTTTTTTTTCTCCCAGCCGCTTGGCGCGAGCTCCCGCATGCGCCCAGCAACGACGACCATGAGATCCGCGCACATCCTGAGTCTTGCACATGCATCAAGCTTCTGCGAGCAGAGGCCAATTGCAGCTCACGAACTGGCTAGTCAGATATCCCCGAGAAATGAGGAGAGGTGGTGACCTAGCTGCGGCACCTTGTTTTGGTTGTGGTTTCCCGAGCATTGCACTTGTCATGTCAATCACGACCGGATCGACGGTAGCTCGGTGTCAAGGCCGCCCGGGCCCCCGCTAAATTACTCAATCCAAGAGACAAAAAGCCTAAAAAACACAAAACACCAATCCGAGGGCCCGTGAATCTCGTGTGCTGACCCAAACCTGACCCCCTGGGCACTATTTCCCCCCTATGCTTCAGAGGATGATGCGATACGGGGGACGGAACTGGGGGTGCCTGCTCATCGCTCGGTACGTACCGCCCCATGCCCTGCACAGGGCCATCTATCCCAGCCAGCACTCGTGCAAAAGAAGTATCGAGAACAAAGAATCACAAAAGTAATGAATGCACATGATGCACTGATGGACCATTTTAATGATGAATAGCGATTGGTGATTGAATAATAAGGATGAAAATAAAAATAAAAAATAAAACTCCCCCAGAAAAAAAGTACATGGAATATAACAAAAGAAACAAGTTAAGAAAGAAAGGCGTGGTATCATAACTCATTACAAAGTCATAGAATCCCCGTTACACTCCGTCATCTCTCCGTTTGGCTCCGAGCCCTCCGTTTTTTATCGTCACCCAAAATAAAACTCCAAAATTTCCTGTACATGGCTGTTAATGTTTCAATAGCTGGGTGCCCCCTCCTCATGTCCTGCTAAACATTAAGGGCACCAGTATACTGCGAGACTCTAGGCCTCTGCAATCTTCCATGACCATGTCCGGCCCAAACGCGGTACCCAGGTCCCTGCCCGCAAGGAAGCGGCACGCGTTGGGCTCGATAGGTCGGACTTTCTTGTTGTTACAAAACTCAAGGTTGAGCTTGGTCAGCACAGCAGCCTTGGCTTTTTGCAGCGCGCTCGTGCGCGCTGCGACATCCTCAGCAAAGAGGCGATGAGCTTGCTCCTGCTCCACGTTGCGCAGCACCGGGCTGATGTCCTCGTCTTGAATCTCGATGACAGTAGCAGTGGGCTTAGCCATGGGGTCGTAGATGGTTGGCTGGAGCAGTGCAGGCTGAGGGTCAGTGTCGAGGATGGGTACGGCCGCCGCCGCAATGGGCACCGGGGTCTCAGGGCGAACGAACTCCTCCTCGACAGACGTCTTGAGGTGTAGGCGGGAAGGCTTGGCCCAGTGGAAGGGAGAGCGGCGTGCGGTGGAAGGCTTGCGCGAGAGCGGTGGCTGTTCGATGTTCTCTTCCTCGCTGCGGTGCTTTCTGCGGCGGCGGCGAGATCGCTTCTTGAATCTTGTAGAGAAGCTCTCGCCAAACTCGCTCTCAGCTTCAGGGTGGATGGGAATGTCCTCAGTCTCCTCCTCCTCCCTTGCCTCCAGCAAGCTCTCCATAAGTTCCCTATCCAAATCGCCAAAGCCATATCCGCCAAGATCAAAGTCCATCAGCTCCCTGCTGGCAGCGGCCACGGCTGCGCTGGGGCTCGGCAGGTACTCTTCGCTTGGGCTGGTGACGGCACTAAATCCAGACTCTGACGTTGTGGTGCTGGTGACGGTGCTGCTGCGCGACCACAGAGAGTCGTTGTCAAGAGGGGCGAGGGCGTCGTCCCAGTTGCCGCTCTTGGCGAGAGAGACGCTGGCAAAGTCGAATTCCTTGACAGTGTGCCGGTGGGATGTGATTAGCTGGCTCAACTGGGGCGCATACATGGTGGAGTTGCGGATCTGCAGGCAACGCAGCTTGGGGAAGTGGATGGGCCCACGGCTGGGTCGGGTGGGAAGCGGGGACATGAGGGAAGTCACCTCGTTAAACAGCTTCTTGGTGGCCCTTGGAGGTGCAAACAACGGGTCGCCGGACAATGCGATTGGGCAGGGCCCCTTGCGGCCGAGCCAAGAGAAGGAGAACTTCTCGAGGTTGGGGGCAAAGGAGCGGATAAAGTCATCAATAATTTTAAGGTGGTCTAGGCCGGGAGTGCTGCCGTAAAAGTCCCATGCATCAACAGAGATGGCAAGCTTGCAGATCTGCTTCCAGCGGCGGCCAGCAGAGGGCACGCTGCCGAACCCGTGTACATGACGCAGATATGTGAAGGCGGCGGGGTGGAGATGGGAGAGGGACAGCTTGTGGAGGTTGACAAGAGGGGCACGCTCCAGGGAGATGCGCAGGCTGATGAGGGCGTAGTCAACAATGCTGCGGCGGTAGCGTTCACGAGGGTCCTGGCCAGGGCAGCGGATTGTAAGATGGCGCATGTTGGGCAGGAGACGCATGGCGTTGATGAAGCTGGGGACGTTTGTGGCGGCATGGAACAAGGGTGGGTACTGCTGGGTGAGGATCTCACCGAGCTCAGAGTTGGCGTACTTGGGGCGGCAGAGCACAGAGCCCATGCTTGTGTGGGGTGTGTAGAGAAAGGAGATCTCGTTGCCCGAGACCGGATGTATCAGAGGTGGGAGGAATGTCTCTTCCGAGTGTGGCAGATAGAAGGTGAGGTGCTCAATGTGCTGGCCGATGCGGCCAAGAGCAGCCACCCGGGCAGGGCGGGTAAAGGTTGATGACGAGAATGAGACATGTATACGAGTGAAGAGGCGCTTGGTGAGGAGGTTGCAGCAGGAGGATGAGGCTTGGCGGAGGGCGCAGATGTCTTCAGTTGAGAGGCAAGGCAGGAGGGCGTCTTTGATGTTGTCGCTCCTCAAGAGGGCGACGAGGAAATCTTCTGTTGGTGAAGCCATGGCATAAGTCGCATATCGTGATAAAAATAGTCGTCTTTATTACAGTAGCGGTCGATCTGAACAAGTGCCGTCGACGTGGGTGTTGTTGAGATATAGTTTGTATAAGTGGTGTTATCTGATGTAAGATGGGCGGACTCCTGGCGCAGGCGAGGCAATGTAATAGGCCAATTGCACATTCAATACCGGGATGGGCAAGAGGTTATCAATCAGTCAGGGTCTCTAGACTCTCGAGGTCTTTTCAACTTTGGGCCCGGCTCCAATTGAGCGGCGGGGATGCAGTAGTATGTAGGCTTGAGCGAGGTCGTCTGGGGGGAGGTGGGATCCCAGACAATAAGAGTGTAAGATGATCACGATGGAGACAAGCCTAGAAGAAACAAAGAAGGATGACAGCAGGAGGGAAGAGCTTGGTTCCCGGGCCCGGGACGGTCGAGATATATCTCTGGACTTACAGCCCCTCTCTTTTTTTCGGATCAGCCCTGCCCTCTCGTTTTTCTTTCCTCCTGTCGCCAAGGGGGGGGCAAAAGCCTCTTGGTGTCGTCTCCTGCCCACCTGTATCTTTTCGCGCTGTATCCGTCCTCGCTCTCTGGCCATGCTTGACACCAAGGTTACCTTAGTGCCGAGCCATGCAGCTGCAGGATGGGTCCATCGCGAGTAGGTCACCTCGCTCGCAATCCACTGGCTGGCGGTGACTCACGGCTGGATGCAGGGCTGCAGAAGCTGCATATGGCCCGGCGCAGTGGAGCGCGGCGGACGGGCGCTGTGGCCCATGGTGGACGGGCGACAGCAAGGAATGGCCACAAACCTGTTGGACGTTGAGGGGGGGCAGCAGCCAGCCGGGGGAGCTAGCCGGGCGATGGGACTGGAGCAGTTTGGCTTTCCTCTTCAGGGACGAGACACTAGGCCATGATGGTGGATGGATGGTCCATGCCTGCTGGTGTTTCTGCGCGCAGTGTGGGGATCGGCATCGTGGGGCTCGCGCTGGACACGGGCGTGGATCCTCGTGGCGGTGATGCTTCGGACGTTGGACCTGACGTCGCGGGGCAGCCAGAGCGCGTTGTGACTCGACCGCGCGCCCGCTTCGCCCTCTGATTGGGCCATGCGCGCAGCAGCAGCAACACAACTCTGACACACCTCGAGCACACGGCTGGGGGGGGCATGTACTGCATGTACCTGGGCGATACAAGCTTGAACCCTCTATCGACCTGCACGACCCGTTTCCTTGGTTGACCAAGTCTCAAGGCCCGGGGAACGATGGCCACTCGGGCGACCTGGAGCGCACCATCTTCCTGCATCCTCTTTTGGCTTTGGTTTTGTTTCCATGAGTTGTCAACGAAGCTGTCTGTATTGCGTTGTCCTGCACTTACTCTACCTACTTGCTGTACCTCAAATTCCCTCCACTCCGCCCTCCACACCGGATGCAATGTAACTGAAAATAGCTCTGCATAATAAGAGAGATTAAGAAGAAAAGAGTTTTTTCTTTCTTTCTTGTTCCTGTAAATCCCGGCACCTGCCACACATTCCGTTTCCGCGAGAAGTGTTTGCTGATCCCGTTCGGATGAAGTGGGCATCCCGGCCAGGTACCATGTACCCTTCAGGTACCCCCGTCCACGGCTGTTTATCGATAGCGCTTCTCGTGGCACGGCACCTTCTCCCTGCTAGCTGCAGTTGGCGTCTGTCCAATGGAACCTGTGTGTCACGACGCGACAAACGCGCAACGTGGACGACGAGGAACACGCGAACGTTGCGACAGGGGAGGGGGGGGTCCTTGTCAAAGAATGACTCTTCGAAGCGAAAATCCAAAATACGCACACAAAAAAAAAACCAAACCAAAAAACCAAACTATGAACTCGCTTAAGGATGAGTCTATTCTGTCGGTCAAGAGTTGACAATTTTGAACAAATTACGGAAGAAGTCTAAAATGTGCGGCGGCTAAGCAAGTCGGAGCCTCAACAAAGAACCAGCGAAACAAGTGTCGCTATGAATGCGGATTCTGTCATGCGTTCGATGCGTGGCTGAAGCGAGACACCTGCACCCACAGGACGTGCCCGCGCTGGCCATTGGCGATGGACTCATGCGCGGATGCGAATGCGCAACGAACGCTATCGTGTCTTGACCACGTCGCGCCACAACCTCCGTCTCCCCCGTCCCGGTCCCCCATCCTTCCCCTTCAACATCCATGTTGTGCTACATTGACAGCGTCCCACGCCTATCGCCGTCGACTTTTTTTTTTCCCTCTCACAACCATAACCGTATGCTCATTCCCCGTCTCTATCTCCGTCTCCATCCCCATCACTATCCCCAGCTAGCAACACCCACATCCTCCCATCACCGCGGTGTCACTCATTACCTATTGCATGAAACCTAGTCCTTGTCTACCCTGATCTGACCCCCATCTAGTCCACATCTCAACCACCACCTCAGTTGTCTCGGAAAAGCCCTCACCCTAGACATCTAGCTCTCCCTACTTGCATCGCCATTAAGCTTCTTCATCCGCTCCCCCCCCCCAGTCTCTCAGTCGTAGTCGTTGAGCTAGAAGAAGAGCTCGAGTCTCCACAACTTCTCCATTTTGCCCATCCTCTGACTCCTTTTTGCCCACCCGCTTCCGAAACGACTCTGCCACGCCGAAACAACCTGTCACCTGTGTTGTCCGTCCCCATCCTGTCGGTTCCCCGGCGCAAACCCCAGTCCCAGTTCCAAAAGGTTGCACCGTCGATCCGGTTAGCCCGCAGTCGCAGTCCCTTGATGACCCCAGCCACTCGTCCACCCGGCCTACCTCGAGCTGCGACGACCCAATGGCACATTTTGTCATGCTTCCCCGATCGGCAGGATTCGGCCCCTCGGAGGACCCTGGTGACATGGTGTGGCTTCTTCTCACCTTGACGATGCGTTGTGCCGTGGCTCAAGCCTCCCCGGTTGACTTACACGAGAACGAGGTTCTGAGTCCTATCCCCACTCTGACTCTGCCTTAGACACGGGTACAACCCCCCCAGTCCCATCCAACTCAACCCTTTTTTGTTAGTTTCTTTTTTCTTCACCTTGAGAACGGCCGCCATTTTCAGCTTTAAGACCTGTGGATGCATGCGCTCACCGGCGCTTCGCTTCGCCTCTGTACATGGCCACGTAGCTTTCAGACGATGGCCTCATCCACGTCAACAACTAGCTTCCAAGACAGGTCCAAGTCCCTGTCAAGAGCTAAGAAAAATTGAAAAATCGGTATAGAATTTTTAGCCACTTTGCTCCCCTCTTAGGGCATTGGTCCTACGGTGAATAGTTTTCAATTTTGGTCTCGTTTCACAGAGCCCTGGTCTATTAATACCAACGCCTGCCTAGATGCTCGCACATGGTGGGTATCAAACTCGTCTGGTTTCCAGTCCCACCCACAAAAGAACCTGTCGGATAATGACAACCAACCAACGCTCGAGGCGTTCTCAATTCCTGGGCCCGCCTAGGTAGCTTACCCTGTAACCATTCAGGTGGTAGACTGCTACCCCCGGCTTGGCTTTCTGGCACCAATCACTCTTTTAGCCCTATTTCCCTCTGCCTCTGCCCCGACCTCTGCCTCCCCTACCTCCGCGGCCTCCACGCTGCGCGCCCTTGCCCCTAGACCCTTGGGGAGGTTTGCTAGAATTTTGAAGAGACGGTGGTGGGGGCGCGTTCTGGTAACCTCGCGTAGATGCAGGTGGCTTCGCCGGCAACGACGATACCGATGGACGTGACATGTGCGACGTAAGGGATGGCTGGCGCGGAGGAGGACCAGGAGGAGGACCTGGGGGGAGGGGAGGTTGGCTCTGATCGCGTCCATTGCCTCCGCGAGGTGGTCTGTCGCTGCGTGATGTCGCACTCTGAGGCATCTGGATGTTGCTAGCCATCCGAATCTGTCCGACAGGTGCTCGTTGATTCACAGGTTTGTGGCCAAGAAACTCCACATCGGAGTCGTCACTCTCAGAGTAGTGGACATTGGTCGTTCGCGCCGCGTGACCCCGGATTTTGAGCTCAGGAGCACGTATCGTGCTTGTCTTTTCTTGACCCCCACCCGCTGCCTCAATGCTCGACAACCCACAAGCTGGGTCCACATATCTGTCTCGGTTCTCTGTCGACCATGTAGGGTTTGATGCACTGCCTTTGCTGCAGTCAAAGGCAAAGTGCTGGTTGCTGCCACAGATGGCGCAGGACGCGGGGATAGAGGCAACCTTCTTGACCGTGCCTGCCTCGGGGTGGAAAGACCTCCACACCTGAGTGCACTCGTTTTCTAGGTGAATCCCTGACTTGCATATGCTGCATGCTAAACCTTCGCCCTTGGTCAGGGCAAGCTTCTCGACGCACTGGGACGTCTGGTGACCAAGTTGGCGGCACTTTTTGCATCTCACACGTGTCGGGCAGCTGAGGTCCGGATGATCATGGCTCTCACAGAATGAGCAGACCAGTGTGGGACAACTAGTCGCTACGTGAGTTCCACGGCCGCAAAGTAGGCACATCTGGGCTGGATCGCTGGCCGAGGGAAAGTATCTGCGTTGCTGGTCCAATGCAAGGGCACCCGTCGGCACGTTTCTGTTGGTCATGATGGGCTCGGTGTGCGAAGCTGCATGTGCTTGTTGAGATGTCGAGTTGCCGTTTGAGTGGCCCACTCCATCGTTTCCACTTGGAGCTGCCACCTTTTGCTCGGATTTGCTCAGTGTAGGCTCGTATTCGGCCTCACTCTCAGAATCCTCACCGTCTGCGACCTCTGCAGCTCTCCCCTCGCTTGCACTAGAAGCGCGTGAGCTCTTTCCCTTGCGGGTACCTTGTGAAGGAAGTTGATTCGATGACCGAGAGAGCTGATTGGCCTCGGATGTTGTTTTGGATTGAATGCTTTGCAGGAGGGCAGCAAGAGTGCCGGTGCTCTCAACCTCCTTTGATGCTTGCCTTGCGCTTCTTCGCTTCTTGGGCTTCAACCCTGAGATCTCGTCAATGTAGTGGATGTAGGCCGATTGAGCCACGGCAGGTGTGATGGCGTGAGTGAGTCCTGAATTGACCTCTTGAAACAGACAAACCCAGTCCTTGAAGCGATCCAACCAAGAGCCTTCCCTCTTTTCAGAGAGGCTGGGGAGTTCGAAGGTGAGCGAGTTGTGCTGAAAGACGGAGGCCATCTCGGGCATGGTGGTTTTGGGTGCAGGATCGCTCAATGAGGTTCGCACAATAGTTTTACTTATTGTTGGATTCCAACCTGCCGCCTGCCTGGGTTGTGCGGGTGCCTGGGATGTCAGCGAATCACTGATGGCCGTGACTGGGGGTTCCTCCTCTTCGATCTCTCCTTCCTCCGCGCTCATGACGTCTTCCTTTGCAGGCTCCTGACCTTCAGGCTCAGTTTCCGCCGGCTGGGGTTGATCTGTCCTTGCGCGCTTGGAGTCACGCAGAGATGATGCATCATCATGAGAAATATCAGCGTCCACATCATCCTCTAGGGGCCTCTTCTTTGTTGAAGTGGCCTCATCGCCGCTCGACGTGAGGTCTATCGCCTCCTTGGGATCAAATTTAGCAGCTGCCATATCCTGCTCTGCAACGTGTGAAAAAAAAGTGAGAATAATTACAGTCCCTACTTGATTACACGCAACCGCGATATGTTAGGAACGAGGAGCTGGGTGAAAACTCAACTCGTCGCTTTTGCTCACGATGGTGGGCCTCACAAGGCTGCAGGTCAGGCTGGGTATTCTCACCACAACTGTGAGCCAGTTCAGCAACTAGCAAGCAAAAAAAAAACTAGCCCGAGACCTCACCCGGATGGCGTGATGGTCACCGAGCACCTGGGGGAGCTTGTGAAGAACGCCAAACCCCTGTGCGGCTCCCGAACCGGGTATCCGTTCATGCGCGTACTGGACGCGATTCCGGGAAATGGGAATGGAAGCGATTGGGGCTGCGCAAGTTTGGAATAAGCGAGACCGCTCCCCTTTTAGACGACGAGACTGGAAGGGGTCAATGGATAAGGAGCGACGGAGAAATACGCGATGGGGGTACAAGGCGTTGTGTGGCTTCAAGCAGCAGAAATTATAGATGCGACGTGATATCGAAGCTCTTTTGGAAAAAAATTCATTGTGACCAATCAGATGGCGGCTATCCATTGACAGCTTCAGGTGATATGGGTCTTTGTTGGAAATGGTACACCAAGGGCCGAAGATTAACCACCACCACCCCTTGGGCGCTGAAATTCCAAACAATTTCCTGGCACCCTTGTTTCACCACCAACTGACATCAAAACCAGAGCAGAAATATCCTTCATCGCTGTCCGCGGCTCCAGCTGGCGGAAACTAGATCCTGCGCGGCGATGGAGAGGCGTCGGGCCGGCGCCTGGCCATCGCACCACTCCACCGAACCACTGCATGGGGATGCATAATGCGTAGGGCACAGCCGAGGGTCTAAGACTTCAATGCTCTGACAGACATGCGACGTCAGTCGATATTATTGCCTGTACACGTGCTGTCGGATTCCGCGCAGGCCCTGAGGTTTGGCAGCGCCCCCCAGGTTGCGACTGAGGATGGGCAATATTCTGGCCAGATGCAAAAGGCGGCGAAGGCAGTAAATGATAACGTGCTGTACGTGTTACGTGCCTGCTTGGCATTGTTCATGCCCCTAGCTCGTATATCTGATTATCTGCTCCCGCGATTATGAAGAAGCGGGCGGTAGTGAAAAGTATATCTCATCCCCATTACCCGCACTTTGCTCCTGACTCTTGAGCCGAATATCCGCAGTCATATCGGTGTTAGACTTGCTTTTATCGCCGGTATCTTCTATATTTACCCACGACGCTTATTTAGAGCAAGCCACTCTTCCGATGTCAGCTACGTCTTGACGTCTTCTCGCGTTCCCGCCCTGACGCTGCCGGGTTTCCAGGTCTACAGGTCTACAGGTCTACAGGTCTCTAGGTATCCAGTCCCTGGTCCCTCATCTTCCTTCTGGATCCGGCGCCGAGAAGTTTGATTCTCAAAGCAGCCTCTTGTCGTCGTTGCTCGCTTTCGGCGTCGTCAGCCTGTGCACGTGTGTGTCTCAGTCTGAATCTCCAGGCTGGAGCATAGCCCCGGGCCCTTCTGGAGCTTGGGTCCTCTAGACCCGAAGGCAGAGGGGACGCTAGCCCTTCCTAGGCTGTAGCGCCTCCCAGAGCCCCCCTCTTCAGTAGATATCGCCTCCACCACACCACTGTACCTGGGAGAACTGGCCTAGCTGGCCTCACTGAATCGCCCTCAGCCCTGGTTCTCGACCTTCTGGCCCTGTTCTCCCCCAGCAGGGAGCCGCCGTCAACCAACTACTGCACGTCCTCTGAGGTGCCCCAGGTCCCCTGGAGCCAGTCTTAATCCCCTGAATTGAATTATTTCGCTGGACCGTGCGTCTGCCTCCCTGCTTTCTCGCCGTGTCGTCGGGTGCTCTGCGTGTCCTAAGCGTGGTGTGGCTCATCAGTCCCTACCTAAACTTAGGTGTCGCCCCGTCGGCTTCATTCAATCTTCCGTTCGGTGTCCCCTCCGCTTCGTCCTTCCCAACGACTCAACGTTCGGCTTCTTCGTTATCATCGCCACTCGTTGTTGCTCATCGCTTCCATCTTGTTCGTCTTTTTGTCCGTCCCGCCCGGCCGGCTCTGTATCAATAGCACCGCCCCTAATCCCCCCCTGCGGCCACCTGCATCTCCCGCGTTCTTCGTGACATCATTAGGGGGACCAGCTCGACGACCACCATCCTGCACTCGAAACCCTCTACCGCGTCTGCCGACTATCACGATCCCTCTCTTCTCTCCGCTCCGCTCCGCCCTCCCGTCGCCCGCCCGCGCGTCCGCGTCGACCCCTTCAATACCGCCAAACTGTCTTCCCCAATCCTGCTCCAGCGTACCGTTTCCTACGACGCAGGAACTCAACCTGCGCGCCGGGGAAGCACATATCTCAACATGCCAGACCGCAACACGGGTGCTCGGCGGAGGAGGTCTAGCAGTATCCTCCAGGTTTACCACGAGCCTCCCGAGACTCTCGAGCAGATTAGCGACCAGGCCGCCCTTCCCAATCTCAACGCCAACTGGACAAATGCCAAAGGTATGCTAGGCCCTCTTTTTTTTTTTCCTAATCCTCACGGAAGTCCGCGCACGCCGAAGACCCGCATTGCTGACGTCGAGTTCTTTACAGGAGCATGGACCATCCACATTGTCTTGATCGCGTGCCTCAAGATCTTTTATGACATTATTCCTGGTGTCTCTCAGGAGACATCATGGACCTTGACCAACATGACATACATGTTCAGCTCCTACATCATGTTCCACTATGTCCGGGGCGTTCCGTTCGAATTCAACAGCGGTGCCTTTGACAATCTAAACATGTGGGAGCAGATTGACAATGGTGCCCAGTACACACCCACAAAGAAGTTCCTTTTAAGTGTCCCAATCATGCTGTTCCTCCTCAGCACACACTACACTCACTACGACCTTGCGTATTTCATCATTAACTTCCTTGCTGTCTTGGGAGTTGTCATTCCCAAGCTTCCTTTTGTACGTCTCCCCAATCGGGCCCTTCGGCTCTCCCAATACAACCCGGCATTGAGTCTGGCTCAATATATTTTATCCCTGCATGCTAACATGATGACAGAGCCATCGGATGCGGTTCGGACTTTTCTCAGGTATTCCGGAGGAAGAATAAGTGTGCGTCTATCTAGTATCCTATACTGGCGTAAGGGGCGTTAAGGTGCGTCTGTATTTGGCCGAGAAAGAAAGGAGGGGTACAGAAAAAGACGAATAGGAGGATCGAGACTGTGCATATTAATAGCGAGCATTATCTGTTACGCGGCCCAAGGCTCAAGGTTTGGTCGTCGTGTGGTAGCTTCGAGGACAACAATTGGATTTTGGACAGCATTGTTTTTTTCTCTCAATCAATTGCGAATTGCTCTCGTGCAACAGGCGGGGAAGGTGCATTTCGGTGAGACAGCGCTTTGCCTTTCTGCGGGTTCCGCTGATGGTTTAATCGCATCACGAGAGGATTTTCACAGAAGCCTGTCGAAAGGTTCCCCTGCTTTGCGTGAATGACATCCCACGGCCAAATTACTGTTACAGTTTCAATTTTATGCAGGTTCTCATGGAGCTCTCGTCTAACTGACTTCGATATCTGCCAGTCAAACATATGCAGAGCAGGAATTTGAGAAAGGGTGAGCTGATGGAAGTTTTGTTGAATGACGGCAAGATGGAAGTCAACCAAGGAGTCTTGAGATATAAGAGAAGAGCCAAGCATGGCTGTCCTGGATTCCTGGCTCAGTGCCTCCTCAGTTCGCTCGTTCATCCTTCTCTGTAGCAGAGGCTTTGTTTTTTTCCATTTCAAAAGTCAATCGTTTGAGTCACGGACTTGCTCATCAACACAACACCATGCGACACAACCTGTTGGCCGCCATGGCCGTCCTGAACGGAGTAGCCCAGGCGAGGGTCATCGACGTTCGTGGACACGGCTCCTCAATCAAGGCCCGTGGTGATGCTGGCAAGGTCCGTCATGGCCTCGCGGCTAGGGATGGTCTTGGTACCATTTCCGATCCTCTGGGCAGCGGCCCAGTTGTTATTGCTCCCCCGCCGACGACGGTTCTTGTTGTGCCTCCCCCGCCTACTACAGTCGTTGTTGCGCCTCCCCCCCCTACTGTTGGCATAACCACTGCTGTTGCGCCTCCTGGGCCTATCGGAGGTACTACGGCTGCTGTTGCGCCTCCCCAGGCTACTAATACCGGTGCGGCTGCTGGCGGTGGTCTTGTCGGCGGCGCTCTTGGCACCGTCGGCGGTGTTCTTGGCGGTGTCGGCGGTCCTGCCGGCGGTCCTGCTGGTGGTCCTGCTGGTGGTCCTGCTGGTGTTCCTGCTGGTGGTCCTGCTGGTGGTCCTGCTGGTGTTCCTGCTGGCGGTCCTGTTGGCGGTCCTGTTGGCGGCGCTCTCGGTACTGTTGGCGGCGCTCTCGGTACTGTTGGCGGCACCGTTGGCGGCCCTGCTGGTGGTGCCCTCGGTACTGTTGGTGGTACTGTCGGCAATCTTGGTGGCACTGTCGGCGGTGCCGTTGATGGTACTCTTGGAACTGTTGGTGGTGCTGTTGATGGTACTCTTGGAACTGTTGGCAGCACCGTCGAGAATCTTGGTGGTGCTGTCGACGGCGCAGTTGATAATCTTGGTGGTGCTGTCGACGGCGCAGTTGATAATCTTGGACAAGGACTTGGAGGCGTCGTTGGAGGTCTTGGAGGCGGCCCTGGGAGACCCGGAGGCCCTGGAAGCGGACCGGGAGGACCCGCAAGCGACCTTGGGCGTCCCGGAGTACCCGGAGGTCCCGGAGGTCCTGGAGGTCCTGGTGGTCCTGGTGGTCCCGGGAAGGGTCCTATCGGCGGCGGTAAAGGTGGGAACGGAAAGAACACTGGCCCAGGACGCCCCAGCGACCCCAAAGCTTGCACGACTCCTGCCTGTCTCCAGCAAATCAACCAACACGAAGACCACGTGCATGTTCACAACCACCAACACGATCATTCTCACAACCATGCTGGCTCTGGTGATAGCAAGGCACGACCGGGACGACCCAACCCTTGCAAAGGACCTAGCTGTGGCAAGCCTCATCCCAAGCCTCTTCCCTGCCCCTGCGCTCATGATCGAACCAAGCCTTGCCCTTGCCCACCGCCCAAGAATCCTTGCAAGGGCAATGATTGCCCGCCCAAGTGTTGCGAGACCGAGTGCAAGAATGGCTGGGCTCAGCCTGGTTGCTGGCACTGCAAGGACATGAAGGAGCAAAAGTCCCAGAAGGCAGCCCACAACATCGAAAGGCCATGCGAAGGTGTCAAGTGCGACGTCGTCGTCAAGACCAAGACGAAGACCAAGTGCAAAACTTTGACCACCTCAACCTCCTCGTGCATTGTTCACCATGCCCCCCATACTACCACCGTCGAGCATGCAGTCACAGGTCAGGTTGATGCCGTGGTGCCCGTTGTGACTACCAGCTGCATCGAGGGACCCAAGCCTTGCACCTCTACAGCTCCCATCCATTATGCCCCGCCTGCACCTCCGGCTCCGGCTCCGGCTCCGGCCTCGTCTTCCGGTGAGGCTCAGGCTGAGGCACACGTTCCTGCTCCTCAGGCTCCGGTTTCTTATGTCTCGCCTCCAGTTGCCACTTACGCTCCGGCTCCTGCTCCCCACGGTCCTGTTTCGGTTGCCCAGGCTCCTTGCTCTACTCTTGCTCCTCAGGCCCCACCCCCAGCTGTCACTTACGCTCCGGCTCCTGCCCCTCATGGCCCTGTTTCGGTTTCCCAGGATTCTGGCTCAGCTGATGCTGTTGCTCCTATTGCTCCTGCTTCTTCCACTCCTTGCACTGACGAGACAGCTTCTGGCTCCAGCCAGGCCAAAGAGTTGCCTCCCAAGCAGGAGACTTCTGAGAAAGAATACCCCGAGAAGGAAGTCCCTGAGAAGGAAGTCCCTGAGAAGGAAATCTCTGAGAAGGAAGCCCCTGAGAAGGAAGCCCCCGAGAAGGAGGTGTCCGAGCAAGGATCACAGCAAGAGGTTAGCGAGAAGGAGTACTCTGACCAAGAATCAGACCAAGAAGTGGTGGAGGAGGAATCTTCCGAACAAGAATCAGAGCAAGAAGTTGTCGAGGAAACCTCTGAACAGGATTCCGACCAAGAGGTTGAACAAGAGTCTGCTGATGTGGAATACATCGAGACGGAGGATGCCGAGCAAGATGTCGCTGAGCAGGAGGCTCCAGAGGAGCCCTACGATTCTCCAGCTCCAGCTCCAGCACCTGCTCCTTATGCTCCTCAAAATGAAACGACCACGACCGACTATGCAGAGTCTACCCCCTCTGCAGTTCAGGTTGCTGGTGCGGGCCGCAACGCCATGCCTACTGCCGGCCTTGCACTTGCGGGTCTGGTTGCATTCTTGATGTTGTAAAGCAGCATCTCATATCTGCATGACACCCAATGGGGTTGAATAAAAGTAGTATTCTGTTGCGGATGGGACAAGAGTGTGAATAACATGTATCTGGTCAACTTTTCGATCGGAAAACGCCACCAATAGCCTAGTTACATAGATTGGACGCCTCTTTACCATTAAAATTTGTTGCTTTTTGCATCTGACTCCCAGTGCGGTAAACTAGATGGTTTGATTGCGATTGTGTCAACCCCGCCCAAAGTTACGTCAAGCAGATGTGAGTCTCACTCAGTACTCCACTTCATCCGATCGGAGGAGCCTTCTACCGTCAGTGTCTAGCATCGCGCCCGTCGATTCTCCCCCCTGCAGTCTGCACGGCCGCCTGAAAGTATTCACCAGCAACCAGCAACCCTGACTGATCAGGTTTGTCCTTAAATCCGAGCCGGCCGAATGTTGCGAAGCCGGGTCATTGGTGGACCGGAAGTCGGGAAGGTGGGTGCCAGGCCGGAGGGCATTGAGAGAAGTCGTGAACTCGGACTCCGAGGTGTCATGGCAATACATAAATAGAGCCCCTCAATACTTGAATTTGAAGGGGGAAAGAGGCAAGAACCACCGCAATCACCTGACTTGTGATAACTCTTCTGCTTTTCATTTTCATTTTTATTTTATTAATTACTATATCAAATCTCGATCTGTGAGGAAAACAAAGAGTGGCCAAAATGAAGGCAAACGAGACACCACTGTATGCGACGCCGGAGCTCAGCCGCAAGGTCACCGAGTACTCGGAGCGGCTGTCCACGCCGCTGCCCAAGCACATTACTGAGTTCCACGAGGCCGTTGCAAACGGCCGCGGCGACTCCAACTACATGAGCTCCAACTTCCAATCGCAGTTCCACTATATCCTTGCCAAGGCCGTGGGAGCAAAGCGAGGTGAGTGACAAAGCAGCAGCGGGAGGCCACCCATCCGACCTCACCGACCACACCCACACACACAGCCCTTTTCGCTCCACTACCTAATTAATGCCGACGGCGGCCCCCATGCTCACGCACCTTTGCTGCAACTTGCTATAGTCTTGGAGATTGGCGTGTATGTCGGCTACTCTGCCCTTGTCTGGTCCCACGCGGTCGGCACTGCCGGCCGCGTCACTGGTTTAGAGTTCGAGCCTGAATATGCCAAGCTGGCCAACGAGGCCTTTGCTGATCGCGGCATCAAGAACATCGAGATTGTGGTCGGCCCCGCAGCCGAGACGTAAGTGCAGCTTTCCGTTTGAAGAGATGAAAACCCGGAGCGGAGAAGAAGAAAAAAAAAAAAAAGGTGACACACGGACGTTGACTCTAGCTCTTGTGCACTAGGCTTCCCAAGCTGAACCCTGCTGAGCCCTACGACATTGTCTTCATCGATGCCGACAAGACGGGGTACCCTGGGTACCTAAAGCAGCTGCTGGAGGGTTCACGTCCTGGGGATGCGCGTCGGCTGCTGCGCCCCGGCGCGCTCATAGTGTCTGACAACGTGCTCCGCAGAGGTCTCGTGGCAGACCCCGATGCACTGGCTGACCAGAAATCAGACGATGACAGGGTCAAGATGGTGGAGGCAGTCAGAGAATTCAATGATCTGTGCGTTGCTAACCCACGGCTCGAGACCTTTCTTATGCCACTTTGGGATGGCCTCAATATCAGCAGACTGATCGATTAATAACTGTCATGCTAAGGCGAGCTATATATTTACATTTCATAGTATCCAACCTCTCCAAACAATGAACAATGTGACTCATGAGAAGAAAACAAAAAAAAAACAATTCAAGAACGTGAGGCTTGATACCATCACGTAGGGATATCATTTGTGTAGGTGGAAATGCGACTGCAGCAACTAGTGAAAAGCACTATTCCTTCACTTGGTGGCGCACCGCATCCTGTCCTGGGGTAAATCCTTCTGTTGTGTATGATCGTCGTCGTAATTTCATTAATATTTCTCTCTCTCTCTTGATGGATACGAGAACCATGTGATACGGCGCATGTCTATCACTGGTACATCTTGCGAGAGCTAGGCCCGCTGCGGGAGCGGCCGGAGCAGCAGGTGATGAAGACCAAGACGGTGGCGATCAGGTTGCAGGCGGCAGCTGCGACGACGAGCCAGATGGCGATGCTGAACTTGGCGTGGTTGCTGGTGTTGAGGTCGTTGACCTTGTGCTTGACGATGCTGAAGCCGGCAAAGTCGCATGCTAGCGCAACTACATTCACCAGGAAGGCAAGTAGTGATATCATGGAGGCCATGAAAGAGCCGATGACTCCCGCCCCAATTGCCAAAAGGAAG
Organism: Calonectria crousiana; assembly: GCA_013406985.1. NCBI lineage: Eukaryota > Fungi > Ascomycota > Sordariomycetes > Hypocreales > Nectriaceae > Calonectria > Calonectria crousiana. The sequence continues at coordinate 313,211 of VTGD01000048.1, read as the reverse complement.
GCAATGAAGGACAGGCCAGTCGCAACTGGGTGCAGCACCAGCACCTTTGTCAGTGTCTTTGCAGCGCCAGATGAAATGTTGCTGAAATCGCTGTTGCCCAATTCCGTGGTGACGACATCAGCCGGGTCGTAGCCAATCTTGGCCTTTGAGCATCGGTCCCTGGGGAGGGTCAGTTAGCTTGTTGTTCATGTTGCGACTGCAGGAGGGGAACATGGCGACGTACTTTCCATTGTCCGCGTCGAGAACGCAGTAGCCGAATGTGCCAAATGTGATGGCCGATCCTGTTGCCGACGAGGCGAGGTCGATTTTAAGAAGAGCAAGGTCGTTGACGACGGGTGCTGTAACGTCGACAACGATAAGGAGCGCCGTCGCTGCTAATAGGAAAATGGCACCGATGTGGTGGATAAAGCGACCGACACCCATTGTTGCGATTGTTTAATGTAATTCGGTTGTTCTAGTCTGGGTGGGAACGAGACTGAAAATGCCGGTCAAAGCGAGAGTTCAAGTAATTGTTCGTGGGCGTGGGACTGTGGAAAAGAAGAATGAGACGGGACGATGGGTACAATAAATTGTCTTTAATTAATCCTCAGGAGGACTGGGGGCTATATGTGCAGACCTTCAACCCAGGGTTCGGGGAAGACGAGCCAATACGATACGACACGCCACACCCATCATCTGCAGCAAATTGCGACGACTTCTTGGCTCGGACGTCATCAACCGAACAGGTCCTTGCCCTTCCAGATCCAAATGGACTCGTCAGTCGTGGCGTACTCAGAGGTGATCCCAGTCCAGCTGTCGGGGCTGTGATTTAGTGACGTAGGTAGCGTGGCTTTGTCGAATCGGGCCTAAACTGTGGGGATGACCGGATCGGCAGCGCGCCTTGCTTTGACCCTTGACGGAATACTATGCCGCCAGACAACGTCACACACAGTTCGTCTTGGCAGCACCCAATTATCGTTAGGTAATGCGACAAGGTGCTTGAACATGGAATCACCGTGGTTTCGTCGATTCTCGTACTAAAACAGCTTTAACCCATTTTTCGCTTAGCAAGAGGGACAGGACGACGCCTGACCTGGGCGAAATGCGACCTGCCCATGTTTGGCGGTGTATTTTTACGGCCTAGGGTTGTTAGGCGCTGCTCAGTCTCAGTCATGGTCTTGGACACTGCTGCATGCCTTTTTTTTTCTTTCCTTCTCACCGGGGCCTTGCGCCCGGGCCGAAGAGGACCGGGAAGGATCGAAGATGGCGGGTTTATCTATATTGTTGTGGTTTCGCTTTTGTTCCTGGGCAGTGACTTTTGATCATCCTGCTCTTGGCTTGACGCTTGTTCCCATAATTTACCAGGAAGCCAAAGTCGTTTTTGCTGGCGCTCCTCTATTGCTGGATTGGTCGAGGCAGTTTCCCGGCGCATTCCCAGGTCAGGTTTCCAATTGGACAGGCCCTTGATGGCTAAGTTATTCGGGACAGTTTGCCGCAGCATCCTCGTAATAAAGCTATTGTTATCGCCGATGAATTGAGGCCATGATCGGTGCAAGGCGGACTGAGAACTTTGTTGGTGTTTGTAATCAGGGAGCGGCCAAACATGGATCTCGAATTCCTTCTGTTGCCAAGTCTTCAAGATGTCCTCGTTGTCGGAAGGTGTCTGGTTCAGTTTCGGCGCAGCTTTAAGTTTTGAACTGTGAAGAGTGGTGACTGGTGATGTGCGAGCAAGGCTTTTTCGTCCATTCAAGTCGGAGAGGAGGGTTTCTGGGGATGCTTTCGGCAGTGCCACAGTGTATCTGATGGGACTGGTCGCAACCAATTCGCTGGCAGCTTTCTCATCCTTCATCAATGAGACGAAGACGGAGTCATGGTTCTGCAATATCGCAGGATGAGCTGGTGCTTTTTGTGGGTTGCGAACCGGACAAACATACCTCGCTGAGTTTAAAGAACTCGACTTTGCCATGTTGCTCCAACGCCTGCAAGACCGAACGCCGTTCTGCAAAGCTGACGGGAGGCGGGGACACACTGATGGATATCGAGCGCGGTGCAATCCTGTTCCGCACATGAGCCGCATGCTTCACTGAGGCAGAGGCAATCGTGGAGGCCATGGCGTGGTTCTCAATGTGTCGAAAATGCGGATTTGCCGGTTGTAGCGCCAAAGCCCTGGCTTGAGTGTGCTGGCGGCTAAACTCGGGATGGTGGGGCCGGAGGTGGTGAGCCAAGCCTGGAGCTCATTTGTACCTGAGTGGGAGTGGGCGCTGCGCAAGGCTGGGACTTGCCGAGTCAAAGCCCTTTGGTTGACCTGCATGATTTCACCTTCAACTCAGCTTGCACGGTTAATCCTCGACCATCACTTGGAGCGCCACCTCGCTATCCAAACTCCATCCTTTCACCTCCCTCGAATGTTTTCGACCTGACAAAGCGACGTTCAGTTGTGCGCTCTGCCGCGCAATCTGAGCCCCGTCAAACCTCCCTCATCTTGCACCGACCACTGGGCGACGCATCACGATGGCGACGCCCACCGCCATGAAGCATGCTGCCTCACAGCAAGGCCGCACACCGTCGCAACTGGCCGCCGCGACGCCTCCCGTATCGACGCCCTTTTCCAACCCTGCGCACGCCGTTTTCTCCCCTCGGGGACCGCGATCTTCTCCTCAGCAATTCAAGAAGTCTCCTGCTACCTCGACCATGATGGCCCAACAAACAAACGCGCCGCTCAATTTCGAAAGCCCATCCACAGCGGCCGCTATGGGCGCTCTGGCAATGGGCGGTGGTCTCGATATCGGTCTTGACAACGTTGGCGTCGCAGGCCTGGGAGCTCTTGGAGCCCTTGCTAGCGAGGATGATAAGTTGAAGCGGCTGGAGGCAATCATGGAGGGCTTGAATGTAGGTGAACCAGAAATTTTAAAAAGTTGAGCAAGCTCTAATTCTCAGCAGAAGAAGAAGGGTCTTGTCAGTGAAGCTGGCTTGGAGCGGCTCGCGCAGCGAATTGGACTTGACTGCCTATCCGAGGAGCACAGCACAACCGACGGCCGCAAAACCAGAACCCTCGTCATAGCTGGGTCAGCTATCCAGATAGATATTGTTTTAGACAACAACATTGTCACAAACATTTCACTCGCTTTTCCAGAGTCGGCTCTCTCGGTCACGAAACACGTTGACAAGGCTAGCCAAATATTGCTAAAGGATCTCAAGCTGCTCCCAAACCAAAGCCCCCTCACCAAAACGCTGGACAAATTCTCTATCAACCTGGAGAGTCTTGCGACCCTGGACAAGTTGAGCATCATCCCGGGACTGGATTGTCATGAGGCCTTGGCGGGTATCTACGTGAGCTTGGAGCGGCTCCACCAATGGGACATTTCCAAGTTGCGCGAAGAACCAGGCATGAGCGACAAGACAGACCGTGCTCTGTCTGTCGTGGCCATGTGCTCAAGGCATGGTTGCCCAGTGATGCATCCCAGGGATCGCGTGGGACTCGCTATTCAGTATTGGAAGACGCTAAGAATGATTCCTCCCTCGAACGAACAAGTGACAACATTTACCGAAACCCGGGAAAAAGTCTGGTCTCTTCTTGTTGGGTGCAGTGCCACGGGAGGAATTGATCACCTGCCGGTGCGGGTATCGGAGAATTGGCTATCCAAGGACATCGCCAAAGCCGAGCCATCTATCGACCCCAAGAGGCCAAATCTAGACTGGCAAGAGCCTGAAAATGTCGTGCTTCCCCCATCGGAGGAGAATAAGAACGCCGGCATGGAAATGCTTCAACCGGATCTCTCCACCGCCAGGGTACCGCAGGTAATGTTTACGGTTGCCTTTGATCCTCCGATAATCCTCCCTCAAAATGACTGGATGCGGCTCTACACATTCACAAATATGAGTCCTCCGCCTATATATAGCTATCCTCCGACTTTTGATAGCTTGTTCTTCCCTGTCCCCCCTGGTAGCACACAGGACCCGAGCGAGTTGCGCACGATTACCCGTCAGCGAGATGTTCGAGTGTACGACAGAGAAGGGAAGGCATCCACGCAATCCCACAAGAACTCGCTCTATATTTATAAGCAAATATATTCACAGGTGGTGACAGAGATGCCCTTCTCTCATCCAAGACAGCTGATTGAAATGTTGCCACTCCTCCGACAGTATGCCTTCATCTCCATTCTTCTCGACAACAGTTTCGGATCCAAGACCAACGAAGTACCGCCTGGATCTGCAAGTGCAAAGACCCCCAGGCCAGCGGCAAAGACAAGCACAAAAACGACCAAGGATGAGCTAGCGGAGTTCATGAACTCGAGCGCCAGCCCCGAGGAGCCAGCGCAAGAACCTCCCTCGAAAGACTTCAACTTGGACGTCACGCTCTGGGTTCACCCAACCCCGCACATGCAGGTTGTGTTCCCCTTCCGCAGCTCCACTGCCGATATTACCCTGAAAATCCATGAAGATGGTATTATTGAAATCATCAACGAAAACGTGCTCCCCAAGGAAGGCGATGGTGAGGGACGAAAGCTCAAGGGCAAGGAGCTCAGCAGAGCCGACCTTGGTAAAGTGCTCGAACACATGGAGGACCTGTGCAAATGGACAGAGTGGATCAGAACACGTCTCGCATGAAGGCGTCGCACAGACAGCACAAGGGTGGGCAATGGTGAAAAGTTGGATGTAGTTGAATGATACCCCCTGGAGTTAGGTTCCTGAATGGATGCGTGCGAGGGCTGCCAGGAGATGAGGTGCGCAACGCTGCTAAATCAGCAAGCCCTGAGCGTCATTGGAATAGGACTACGATTATTGCTAGTCAATGCGACACAGCTCGTTTCTAGTTTGAGATTGTGTTTGGTTAAATTCACGATGCGACTCATTCAATGGATTGTAGCTTGCAAAGATGTATTCTATTCATTACCCAACCCAGAGTCAAACACATTGGACATGGTTCACTGATCCATACAACCATTTAAAAGGGGGAAGAAAATATATACTATTCGGTTTCAGGTATCCAACACTATCGAAAATCTATAAAGGAATATAAAATAAAATAAAAAGTTGGAAATACACAGGTATTTCTTTTTAGATCATCACGGCGGCAACGGCGGCGATGAGGAGGGCCAGGCTGGCGCCCGTCTTGCTGGCACCGCCAGTGACGGCAACAGCGCTGGTAGTGGTGCTGCCAGAGGAAGAACCAGTGGAGGCGCCAGCGGTAGAGGTAGAGAGGGAGGGGGTGGCGGCGGGAGTGAAGCTAGAGGCGGGAGTGTAGGCGCCAGAGCCAGAGCCGGACCCAGATCCAGCAACAGGTGTGGCAACGGGGGTGTTGTAGCCAGCGCCAGGAGTCTGGTAGCCGCTGCCGCTACCAGCGGAGGGGGCGGGAGCAGGCCAGAAGCCGGAGTAGCTGGTGCCAGCAGCACCGGAGCCGGAGCCGGAGCCAGGGGTAGCGGTGGCTCCAGAAGAAGAGCCAGAGCCAGAGCCATTGCCAGGACAGTAGGTGGTGGTGATATACTCAGTAGAGTGGCGGGCAGGGCAGTTGGTGACAGTAGCAGCGCAGCTGGTAATGGTGTGGACCTTAGTCAAGGTCTCAGTAATGGTCTCGGAGCCGGAGCCAGAAGAGCCGGAGCCGGAGGTGCCAGTAGGGGTGGAAACCTGGCCGGAGACAGGGCAGACGGTGGTGTAAAGAGCGATGGTCTCGGTGACGACAGAGCCAACAGGGCAGTCAGTGACAGTGGAAGGGCAAGCAGTCACGGTGGAGGTCTGGGTGGTGTAGACAACAGAGGTGGTCAGCTCAGCACCAGCGGTGGCAGTGATGGAGCCGTTGTTGTACTTGGTGCCGGTGGCGATGGCGGGAGTGGAGGCAACGGGGGTGGAAGCAACAGGGGTGGAAGACGAGGTAGACTTGGTCGACTTGAAGTATCGAATATCCTTGATCTTGAAGTAGGTGTTGGCAAATGCGGTAGGCTTGGCAGAGACATAGGCATTGCAGGTGTCATAGCCAGTGTTGGTCTTGCAGGTAGCCCACTTGTCAGCGTTGCCAACAGGGTTGCCGCAGAAAGCAAGGTTGATGATCAGGGTCTGGTCGATGAAGTGGTTGTCAATGTTGCATTCGTCGTTGGTGAGGTACATGCTGGGAGTTCCCCAGGAATCGGTGTCGGGTTCAGAGGAGTCAATGTTGTCAGGAACAGCGCTCCACTTCCAGGCAAAGAGCTTGATGTAGCTGTCGGTCCACTCGAGGGCGTCTGGAAGGCTGTTAGTTTATGGTGTGGGTGTGATGAACAGGTGCGGCAGCTTACAAACACCACCATCCGAGGAGCCGTAGGGGGCGCTGGAATCGGTGGCAGTGCAGCCTTGGTTCAGGGACTGGCTGGAGTCCGAGTACGTGTTGTCGCAGTTGGTAGTGTCGACAGTGGCCGACTGGCTGGTGCCACTAAGCTTGCAAGTGCCGAACTCATCAGAGTCTCCGGTGTGGAAGGCGGGAGCGTTGGTCGTCTGAAGGTTCCAGCCCTCAATGATATCGATCTCGCCATCGTCGGGCCAAGTGTTGCCAACGGACCAGCTACGATTATGGTTAGAAAGACGCCAATGCACATTGGGTACACCACTGCTACTTACAAAGCAGGCCAAGAACCGCAGGCAGATTCCGGGAGGTGAGAGAATCGAGCGATAAAGAGACCGTGGTTGTAGCTGCTGGCAGAGTGGAGTCTCACACTAGGACGTCCAGTGTTGCTGTCAAGGACGTTGGTGTTGTCGGGGCCCAGGTAGACCTCGCTGTCCTCGTACTTGGCGAGGCCGAGCTCTATGGCCTTGGCCTTGGTCTGATAAACAACGTGGCCGGAGTTGGGGTCGGCATCCTGCGTCCGTTAGTTTGCGTGGGTCAAAACATACGATACCGTGCAATGGCTTACACTAAAGAAGGTAAACTTGTCAAAGAAGTTGGTGGCATCCCAAGTGTCGGAGAGGTGCCACTGCTTGGCAGAGACACTACCAGCGCAGACCAAAGCTGCCGCGCCGATGGAGCGAAGTGAAGGGGACATGGTATCAAGAGAAGGAATGAGAGTCGTGACTGTATAACAGAGATTGCAGTGAGTGACGGTAAGGGGGAATAAAAAAGAGTGTGGCTAGACGTGAATACGTCAAGATGAGCTTGAGGCTCTAGAAAAGACGACGGGATGAAAATACTTCAAAAGACTGATCCGCAAATGGACTGAAAAGGAAAGAGTTTGGATGAAACTGGGAGTGCTGGGGTGAAGATGTTTTTCAATGTTTCCTCCCCGTCTACCTCCCCCTTTCGGGCACACGACGAACGGCGGGCTGGGAACTCGCCATTACGAAGCTAGCTGGATGAGTGGATTGCCGAGAAAGATTCTCTGGTGAGGTCCCAGGGTCCATCAGACTATTGGCGTTATGCGACTGGGTCCCAACAGGCAAGGAACCATCTTGATCTATGCCCTAGTCTACGGGGAGGGCGATGTTGGCGGTGCAGGTACGTTGCATCGAGAAACACCAGAAATAGACACTCCCCCTCAACGTACTCCAAGGGGTTCAGGAGATTGGCACCGGCCCGAGCAGTGTGATTGGGGAAACACCATGGGACGATGTTTCAAGTGCTCCCAGGGCAGCATAAAGAAACTGCCGGCTGGGGATTGCGAGTCTCCACTGCTTGCTGGTAAAGTGGTGCGCGTCAAGAATCCATATGGGCCTAATAGCGAGTCATTCGTTGACGTTGCTTGCTGCTACGTGACGAGTGGCACACGTATGAAGGTGCGCCCCTGGCAGGACCAATGCAGGAACATGTTGGCTAAACCAAATGGGCTTGCGTCGAGGCTCAGGTGAGACTCCGAGAATCGATTGTGTGTGGCGGAGGATAAACCGACTTCACAGAGATCGATCATCCATGCTGACATGATCAACAGTCAGAAGGTAATCCACATGGAGAAACGAGCAGGCAACAACAACCTATTTCCACCGGGGCCAGCTGAAAGGAAAGATTCGCCTCGGAGGCGATATTGGAACAGCAAAGGACGGCCGGCGATGACTCCTGAATCCGGACAATAACTAGACCACGGTGCCACCACCTTGCGTGCCTGGGCATCTCACATGTAGACAACCCTGGCAGATTGTTTTTGCTCCCGTTTCTTTTGTGGCTTGGTCTTGTAGCATTCTCATGTGGACGTGGGTCTGCACATGGCCGTTGGTGCCGCAGTCAGGCCAACCAGTCTGCGCATTCATTGGTCACCCGAGTCGGCCAAGTAAGGCCCGGGTTACGGATCCCACGGCCCTCGATCCTATCATGGCGCATCAGCAATGCGGACGATCGGGGAATAAAGCACCAAGTCTCCGCTTGAACCCTGAAGCGGTGGGCCAGGAGGGATACCAGGGCCCTTGCTTATTGGAGGCAGACACGTTATGGAGCGCGCAGTAGTATCAGACAGACACAGACAGCGGATAACCGCCCAGGGCTGTTTTCTGGCTGCCGCTCCTATACTTGGCCTCGATGCGTTATTGATCTGTGCCAACCGCGAGGAGTCGTCGTCATGTGGCGTCGGGAGGTGGAGGTTCCAAGTCTAGACGAGTTCCTCGCAGCAGGAACTGCTCGAATCGAGGATGGAGCCGCTAACCAGCCGCCTCGACACGCGGGCGCCACCAAGCCAGGGAAAGAGCAAGACCAGTCCATCGGAACCCGGATCCAAAGCAGGTTGCGGAATTTGCGAAGAACACTCTTGGCTCTGTGTTAACGTTCCAGCGAGTTTATTGAATAAAACCCCCCCACTTTGCCTTGGCGTATTGCCTGTTTTGGTGCGGGCACAGTCGTCCGCAACCGCGGATCGTGCACTCCGCAGCTCACAGTTTATAGGCCACGGGTCTGCCCAGCTGTGCCCCCAAGGCCAAAGGCGAGTTTAGGTTTCTAGAGCTGCCGCACAATACGGCATATGACCGTGTGTGGCATATTTGCTCGGCCTGCCATCAAGATATTGCCGCAACAGACCCAGCGTCGTCAGCATCTGTATACAGCGACGGAATCATGCCTGCCGAGAAATCGGGTCCGTGGTTGAGACCCTTGCGCGCTCGGAACCGCGCTACAGCTCGCTGGCCCCCTGCTCCTTTTTATTTCCGCTGGTGCTAACCCGCTTGATCAACCGCCGTTGGACGTCAAATCCCACGATCTTGCCGATCCGCTTGCTGCTCTTGCCCTGTTGAGTTTGTCGATTCTATTTGACTTTACAAGCGCACGCAGGCCCACGCTTTGCTTCAACGCCGTCTGTAGCAACAACACCAAGAAACGATTCTGTACCCTAAATCTCTTTTTTTTTCAGCCTCACGTCCAAAGGAGCCAAACCCACAAATACACCGAACACCAACACGCAAACGTGTGTGCGTGTCTACGCGTCCAACTCCACCTGGCGCTGCCCCTGATTCGCCGTAGCGTCCTCGTCCCCGGGCCAAGGCGTGTCAAGTTGGCACAACTGGGAAAAACGATGCCTCATTTTGGGCATCTCGCTTGGTCAGCATCTGCAAGTTATGCATTTAATACTCCATCAAGCCGTTGCTAGCACCATCATGAACCTTGTAAAATTTCATTTCAGTGCCTTTAAAACATGGTTTTTATGGCCAAACCATTATAATAGCTCCTCAAATAAATCGCACGACCCTTCCATAGGCTCAACAAGCCAACCCAGCGTTACAACGAGTTCCGCGTCAACATATTGACCGCTGTATCCTCTCTTTCCTCGTATTATCCAACATTTTTCTAATTCTGGTTCTTGTTTCTCTCCTCCTCTTTCACTTCCTGTTTGCTTAGGCAAGGTGGACATCCACTCGGGCCCGAGTACTCGTTCACAAAGTGATGATCCAGCCTGCACCTCCCGCCCATTGATCCAATAATACACAGATTCTTGAATGATTTGGTCCAAATAAGCTCGCCGCAGCTCCAGCAATACCTATTCGTGGTTACCTTTAGACACATCACGGCTACAGTCCTTCTATTTAGGGTAGGCAAATATGTGCTCTGGTGAGTTCTTGCTAGGGTATCTGCGCGAGGGTTGTTGCTTCAGTATCTCGAGTGTGCTTGCAAAAGATATGGTATGGATGTGCAGGTATTGGGTTGATCCATAACTCTATATATATCGATGAAGATCGCCCTGATTCATTCCTGCAAATCATATCGCCGTATCACTTCATTTCCCGTTGCCTGCACATCACTTGACTGACTGTATTCATTCACCACCAAAACAAAAACTGTTCATAATGCACGTCCACGAAGGAGCATGTGTGTCATTGCGCAAGAGACGACGCGAGTCGAATGGGAAATCCACTGAAACCAGATGAAGTGACTTGGGGACAACGCTGTCGAATCATTGCCCTGCACAGTGATGAGGGCATCATGAAGAATAAGAGCCTGGTGACAACCTAGAGCATCTCATCACCCTAGTGGATTTCAAGATGCATTAGACTGAATATGACTTGAATACAACAGCAGCATCACGATCCGGCTTGCCCTCCTCCTTGACCCTTTTAATACGGAGTCGCTCTCTGTTGCTCAACTGAATAACTGCACTTCCATCGCCGAAGAGTGCGGTTAATCTACCATGCCTCAAGCTTTCCTGGCCCTTTGTCGATTCCTGTAAAAAGGATATCGTCGTCGTCTCCATATCACTGTCCCCAGGGACCAACTCGGCATCCTGGATTATGAGACGTTTGACGTCCCCTTTCTTATTGACCGCGTGTGTCCAAACCGAGCCGAGAACACGAATCCGCCGTGCAAAGTCCTGTGATGTCCATTGAGCCCAATCAGCATTCCCATCAGCCTTGTTGACTTTGGGTGCATGAATAAGTTCCTTTCCCTCTAGTTCCTTGCCTCTCCATCCTGCAAGTTGTCTTGGAGGAACATGCAAACCATCTCGCAGCCCCTGCACCAACATTCGGGCGCCTATGGGTGCCAGCTGAGCGATGAGTTCCTGCACCGTAGCTCCCGGGGGGACGGATATTCCCGGGGATGGTGTTTGTGATAGTACGGTACCATGATCAAATGCCTTGTCATCCAAAGTTTGCAAGGAAACTCCCGTGTATTCAAGCCCCCGCAATATAGCATGGTGAATAGGTGCAGGGCCACGTAAACTACTTGCTGTTAGGCCGTTCAACACTGTGTCTGGAAATCATTTGGCAACTGCTTACTCAGGTAACAAAGAAGGATGTACATTTAATCCTCCGTATTTCGCCGATTTCAAGATCCTAGGTGGGACAAACAATCCAAAAGAGACTGCGATGATGAGGTTCGTCGCTTCGGGGAGCTAGGTAAATTCTCAGCCATGAAATGGCGGGCAACCTTCGGAACCACGTACCTCCCACTTAGTAAAAGTTTCCCGCTGGTGAATTTTCAACCCTAGCACTTCCGCCAAGGTTTTACACGGCACTACCCTTGGTGGTCAATTGAGTCTTGCTGCGCAGAAACATGTCACCTCACCCTCACGGACATTCTTGTAGCCTCTACCAACTCGCTTTGGAGGCAGGACCATGACATCCAAAGACTCCACCAAATCTTTATTCCGAGTGTGTTCCTCGTAAACAGCCTTCAGGGAGGCGCAACTAAACTCATCCGAACCACAGAAAAGGATTCGTAGAGGGTCTGAATGGCGCCCTGGGGCGCTCGTGGACAGACGTTGCCGCCATGGTGAGGCCCGAGTGGCAAAAAATGATCTGGGTCTGAGAAGAGTGTGCAACATTTTGAATGTTAAATTTCACAATGCAGCCCCAATAGATACTTTGAAAGGGTGATTGGCCAGCATTGACAGCTTGTAAAAGTGATATTGATCAGTCGCTCAAAAGGCCGTGCAGAGGTCAGATATCGCGTTTGATGCATGACCCCGCTTCGATGCATTGCATCGGAACAGAGATCAGCAAACACAACAGCGAAGCCTTGGATAGAGCAGGAGAAGCAGGAGGAAAGTCTCGAAAATTACTTATATGTAGAGGGAGTGCAAAGGTGGAGGAATTTTGTTCATTTTGGCACGTTGTGAGGTTGTTTTTGGTCCTGCGAGTCGTGCCAAACACTCGTATTTTGTTGTGCAGTCTTTTCCTCAACCAACCGTGAAAGATGATTTTTGTGAACGTAGTCTTGCTGCAAATCTCCTTGGCAATATGAACTTCCTAAATAATTTTTTTCTCTCGTTTATTCTATATCTCCCCTGCCCTTTATCTGTAGATATAGATTTGGGGGCTGAAGGTTATGAAAGGACTCAAATAGAGGATAGGTTCTTAATAGTGCAACGATTTCTAGCTGACTGGCTGGAGAATGGCAGGGATCCTATTATCGTACTCGGAAAGCCATGGGGGATTTTAAACGCGATCCGTATGTGTGGTAGATGGATCACAGCGACATGGACTGACCCGGTTTGCAGCATACATACCTGGCAACAATGATACGCTAGTGCTACCAACAGGCCGGCCAGATCAAGTGAAAATAGCACTTTCAAACCATGGTTCAGACTTATCGTAGGGGATGATCCGGTGTGGTAGCTATGGAATCATCGAGTTGGCCCAACTTCCGAAACATATCTGGGTCCTTGACGTCACTTGGGCCATCCCTTAGGCCGGAACAGTACATTTGAGCCAAGGGCCTGCCAGCTTAGAAAAGATCATCTACAGCCTTGTCCGCGTCCTTTTGAATCAACTCCACCATTCCCTGCGAGCTAGAGTCAGCATTTCGTCCCCTCGCAATGCACATGCCGGGGTTTACCTTTGGCATGATTGGTTTGTCGTCATCGCCCTTCACATATCGGAAGGGCATCTCAGTACTCTCGTGCTCGTTGAACTTGAGCTCCGGGAAGTCAAGGTATGGAACCTTGTCAAGGGCAACTAGTTTCTATAATAAGCATAAATGTCACAGCCCACTCATGGAGGGACACACCCTTGTCCTGCACCACAATGCGGGTGACACGCACGGCTGTGTCAGTTGTCATCTGCTTGGGGCCCAACCTGCGGCCTTCAAATCCCTTCTTCCTCAGCTCAGAGGTTCGGTCTGTGCAAGTTTTATGTCAATAAAAGGCCAAGTTCAGGACAGAAAACTGCTAGTGCTACTTACCTCGTGGGGGGTCATCGCCTATGGGAGCGGTTTAGTTACGGTCCTCTCATCATAGAATACGGCATCACGAACCTAAGATTCCGCCAAACAAAAAGGCATCAAATGTATCGCCGTCCTCGGGACACAGATCCTTTTCGGCAGCTGGGTCAAGAAGACACACGCGCGACTTCTGGTCGGCGTAGAGCTCCTCAACACCTCGGTGCTCGGCCTTGAAGGCTGGGTTGGCTGACAGATCTGCCGGAACCTTGAACTCTTGTGGCAAGCATGACAAAATAAATGTGCCATTGGCGGCCTGCGTCTCAGAGGCGATGGCCAGGTACTCGAGCTCTGACCAGGGACCCAGCTCGGGGTCGAGATGCTCGACAATAAAAGTCTTTCCAGAACTCGCCATGGTCTCAGTGGTTGGGCACTGCGCACAATAAACCTGCAAATTTGTACACACTGCGGGACGGATCGAGGCTTTGAAGGCGGCTCTGTCTCAAAATTATGCGCGCTCAAAGCAGATGGATAGCGGCTCTCCAGGGGTGTAAAAAAGAAAGCTTGATTCCTTTCCAGTGGAATTTTGTATGGGTGCGGGTTCCATCAAAAGAGGGTTTGAAATTTTCCCCAGTCTACATAGGGACACTAGCAATGCGGCAGTATGAGTGGTGAGCGCTGGTGGGTGAGTGGAATCTATGGCAACGATCACCACTCGGTTTCAGGGCTCGGGGCTCGATGTTGGGAGCACGGCATAGCAGTCGCTCTTCCCGACGCGCCCAAGGCCTCAGCAAAGTGTCTCGCGCAGATCAAACCTGTCGAAGCGTCATTTCAACATCAGAGCTAATCTAATTTCATGCAAACCCAGCTTCCAAGGGGACGGTTAGTACGGCATTCAAAAAGGCAAGCCAACACTTACACGCAGCCAAGTCGCTTCTAGAGCCCATTCCAACGAATGGCAGAAGGCTGCTATTCAGGCCCAATTTCTGCCTCCAACAGCGCCACAAGCCACTGCACAGACCATCCCGGGGCCCGTCAGGGTATTTCACATCGCCCTGAGTTCCAGGCCAATGGAGATTGTGACGCTGGAAAGCCCCACGTCCATCCAAAATCGGCTCGCTGGGAGTCTAAGCCGCGTTCCAGGAGTCCCTTAGGCTGTCGTCACCTCCGCCAGGACCCGGCGTAGCGATCATCCCGTGCTGCGCATCTACCCCGTATTACGGCCACCTCACCCTTTCATGGGTTTTACCTCCTCCACCTGCAATCTCGACTCTCTAAAACCTCAACCACTTCCGCTACATGACGAGATCGCTGTGAACCCCGAGGCTCCAGCGCCATCTCCATCTCTCATTTTGCGCCCCCAATAAGCCAACTGCGGCGTCCCATCTCGCCTGCGACACCATGGCTTTACTGTCGATCCTCCCGCCCCCAAGACGATGGCCGGCCCTGCTCTCTCTCGCTCTGGGGCCGGCTTTGAGCTTTGCGGACCGCTCGGCCGCCGACTACTACGTTCGCGATCTTCCCGGTCTCCCTAAAAACACTGTTCCGGTGAAGATGCATGCTGGGTAAGTTATTCCGCCGCCCCTCGGCTGCCCTCGTGACTGACGCGTTGCGCATCGAAGCCATATCGAAGTCACCCCGGAGCACCACGGAAACCTCTTCTTCTGGCACTTCCAGAACCAACACATCGCCGATAAACAACGAACAGTCATCTGGGTCAACGGCGGCCCAGGCTGCAGCTCTGAAGATGGCGCAATGATGGAGATTGGCCCCTATCGCGTCAAGGATGAAAACACTCTAGTTCCCAATAACGGCTCCTGGCACGAGTTCGCCAACCTGCTGTTCGTCGACAACCCTGTTGGCACAGGTTTCAGCTACGTCGACACCAACAATTACGTTCACGAGCTCGACGAAATGGCCGACCAGTTTGTTCAGTTCCTGGAGAAATGGTTCGCTCTGTTTCCCGAGTACGATCAGGATGACGTATGCATTGCTCCTCTCCAATCGGCCCCCGTCATGCTAATGACCTACAGATCTACATCGCCGGTGAATCGTACGCCGGACAGCATATTCCCTACATTGCAAAGGCTATTCTCAAGCGCAACAAGGAAAAGAAGACAGCACCCTGGAATCTGAAGGGATTGGTTATTGGAAACGGCTGGATCTCGCCCAAGGAGCAGTATCCTGCCTACATCAACTTTGCAGTTGAGAAGGGAATCATCAAGAAGGATTCAAAGGAGCATCAAGAACTGAAGGACGCATTGACTAAATGCCAGACGCGAATGGCCACCGACGCAGGTCATGTCGACTATTCTCCATGCGAAGGCATCTTGTCAGACATTCTCAGACTGACCATGAAGAGTGGTGGTGGTGATGATGCGTGCCTTAACATGTATGATGTACGTCTCAGGGACTCTTACCCCAGCTGTGGCATGAACTGGCCTCCGGACTTGGCTGCTGTCAAGCCTTACCTGAGGCGATCGGATGTTGTGGCTGCTCTTCATGTCGACCAACAAAAGAACACAGGATGGGAAGAATGCAACGGTGCTGTAGGATCGGCCTTCAATGCCAGGAACTCAAAACCCAGCGTCGACTATCTGCCCGAGATTCTCAAGGAGGTCCCGATCCTTCTCTTCTCAGGCGCCGAAGATCTTATTTGCAACCATCTTGGAACCGAGGACCTCATCAACAATATGCAATGGAACGGCGGCAAGGGTTTCGAATTGACGCCTGGAAACTGGGCTCCGCGCCGAGATTGGAGCTTTGAGGGCAAGTCGATAGGTTTCTGGCAAGAGGCTCGAAACCTGTCGTACGTCCTGTTTCACAACTCTTCGCACATGGTGCCCTTCGACCTGCCCCGCCAGAGCCGAGACATGCTGGATCGCTTCATGGGTATCAACATTGACAAGATTGGTGGCGATCCCACTGACAGCCGAATTGACGGGGAGAAGGGTCCTTTGACAACCGTTGGCGACGCCTCAAATAAGACCACCCAGGCGGAGCACGATGATCAGGAGAAGAAGCTGAACGAGGCCAAGTGGGCAGCCTACCAGAAATCCGGCGAAGTTGTTCTTGTCATTGTGATTATCGCCGCTATCGCTTGGGGCTACTTTATCTGGCGCGAACGTCGCAAGGGCGCCGCATACCACGCCCTCGCCAACAACGACTCCACGGCCCGGTTTGATAACATGCGCAACAAGTCGAACCCTGGTGACCTTGAGGCGGCGGCCTTTGATGAGAGCGAGCTCGACGACTTACATGCTCAGACTCCCACTACAGCCGGGGGTGCAAAGTATTCTGTTGGTGATGATAGCGACGATGACTCTGTTGTTGAAAAGAACGGGGGTCGCGCAAAGTAAATCGGTCTTTGGATTACGCTCACTATGTTAGGTCTAGAGAATATGTATTACCTTCCATCTGGCAGCAATGACTTTTTTGCTCACATATACAGAGGTTGGAGGACCATGTCACAATTGGAGCGGCGTTTGGAGTTTTGTACGTGGTGGCATTGCAAATGCATCTTTTTTTAATGTTATCTAAATAGGCCCAAGCCGCGCCAGGAACGCCAAATCTAAATAAAATCTAGAGCGCTCGATCCAAACATCGTTTGCCTCGTGACCATGTGAGTGCATGTAGCATGTAGCGGCCATGACCTGTCTGAGGCCTGCCGAAGAATCCAATCCATCCCAGAAACAAGTTTATATAACGCCCGCATTGCCGCGCCCCAAAGTTCATTACAGGTATCTTTTTTTCTCTTCGTCACAGTTGGATGTCATTGTTGAGCAGCCGGACCTCCTCGCCAGGCTTGAATGGCGGCAGACCAATGTAAGGGCAGCCGTCGCATCGGAAGGCGTCACCCAGAGCGCAGTTGCCGCATGAGCCAACCTTGCCCTGGACGGTGAAGTCAATCTCGGCCAGGTCGTCAGAGGCGAGCTTGACGCTTTCGAGCTTCTTGACGGCCTCTAGTTTCTTGTCGGCTTCCTCCCGCTTGGCGGCGTCTTCGGCGGCCAGCCGTTCGGCGAGACCGCACGTGCAGTCCTTGCAGGCACGACGCCGCTTACCAGGCTTGGGCTGGCACTCTGCGGCTATTGACAGGAGTTAGTACGCAAGTGGGAAGTGGGGGGTGGAGGAGATGGGGTCGCCAAAGATGGGGGAAACATACGGATGTTAATGGGACGCAGGAGATCCTCCTCCGTCATGAGGGTGTCTTCGTCGATGAGGTCGTCGTCGTCAAGATCGTCGCTCAGGTCGATAAACCCTACACCAGCAGGGACAGCAGGCTTGACAACCGTCGGCTCAGGAGCCCTCTTCTTGAGGTTAAGGGGAACCGATCCGTCGCTCAAGACCGTCTGGGTCTTCTTTTTGAAATTGAGGGGAACCGATCCATCGCTCAAAACAGTTTGGTTCTTCTTCTTGCCTCCCAGCTTAAGACTAACAACGCCCTCGCTCGCGCCGTAGTCGGGTTTCTCGAAACCACCCTGCTTGGCCATCAGACCAGCGAGGACTGCTTCCTTTGACAGAGTAGACTCCTCCAGGCTATTTCCATCTTGTCCCTGTAGTCGGCCGTTGGGCTTGAGCGCCTCTGCAACCGAGCCTAGAACCGATCGGTTCATCAAGGCGAGGGACTCGCCGAGCATGGACGAGGCATCGGCCAGGATGAGAATAAGGTCGTAGGTGGAGGGTGGCAACTGAACTAGCCCCGCATCGAGGCGGTCGAGCATCTGGAGGTCGGTGACAGAGCGGTCATATTCGGAGAGGACGGAAGTGAGGGCATCAGAGTTGGAAGCAAGGGACGGGGGCGCAAGAAGGAGGGTGCGCTTGGGTGGCGAGATTGACGGAACAAAGTCGTCGCTCTGGTCGAGCATCAGGGTTGCGGGCGCCATTGTGAGAGAGGTTGCGAGGGCTGAAGAGAAGGAGTGAGGTCCGGGGCAAGCAGACTTGGGGAAAGAATAGAAGATTTGTACGGAGCCCGAGGACTTTTCGCCCGAGATATGGATGGGTTGGTGTGAATTAGATTAGTCAATGGGGTGAACTATAGCCACTATGACCACAGTACATGTGGCAGTCCGGACTGTACACGCCAGTCATGCATGTCAGTTAAGGGCCGTGCGGGCTAATTCGTCCCAGACGGTATTACATAGTCGTTCTGTGTTGCGGGGTTCCGTTTCTACTTTTCCTCGGGCGGCGATGGCGATGGAAGCGCGATATCGATAAGCATCCTGGTTCCGACTGCGGAGGTGCGGAGCCCGCCACTGTCGGCCCTGCATCCAAAAACCCGAGCTAAGGCAGAGATAATGATGACCATCTGCTTACTCTGGTGCCGTTGGTCAATTGTCCTCTCGGGGTATCTGGGTTTCAAAGTAGGCCATCCAGAACGCGTCCCAACTCCTCGGAAATCCCCCATCCGCGCGCGAAATGGTGGCGATTCTCGCTTAGCCAAGAATCACCTGCCCACCGCACGACTCAGCAACTCCTGAGCCAGGCACAAGGGGTCGGTCAAAGGATCTGTCAGCCAGTAGCCGACCCGTCCTATACCACATCTTCCGATTCCGCTGACCCATCGCCCAATAAATCGGCGGCATGTCGGACACAGTGTTGGAGGTGGACTGGTGCGAACTCGGACCAATCCCCGCCCGGCAGATTTGCCCTAAACAATCTGTAGTTGGCGATAGGTTGTTCCCCCCGGCAAGCACATCGCCTTCGCCCCCCGTCAATGTTTGACTGCTTAGCAAGCTACTGCATGCTTTTTTTTTTCCTTCCGTGTGCTGCGGGGGGATGCCATCCCGCCCGGGGTCAAGGGTGGCGGGCACTTGTCATTACCTCATTCCCTGATTATTACTCCTCACTCAAGCCGATTCCGATTGCGACATGGCACGTGTGGGTCAAAGGAGGACGGTTGCGTCCTGTTATGCTAGGCGTGTTTGAAAAGGATGTGCCCACCTGTCCAACCTTATGTTTGGCCTGGTGGGTTTTCCATCTCCATCGCTAACACACGGGCCGGACCTAGCTTGTGCTCCTGCCAGGAGGATGGCGATGGATTCAATAAGCCAACCGCGACAAACATCTCAACCTGAAACAACAAACAGGACAGTGCGTAGTGACAGTACGGTGTAAATCTAGACGGTACAATTCACCTACAAGTTAATTCTCGTAATTCGTGCAAATGGTAAAAAGAGGATGCCATGTGCTTCCCGCCTGAGCGATATCCATGTTAAGCTGATCATCAAGCCCACGCATGACGATTATGGGCTGCGAATGCACGAAGTAGTGGCAGACTCTGCGAACCAAATCACACCCTCTTCCGTCTTTTGCATCGGCAGCATGCATATGTTTGCTGAACGGGATGCATCGATCCGAATAATGTGCTTGGTTGTCTCAGCGCCTGTGTGCCTGCAATGAGTCCAACGCTGCTGCCAGTGCCAATCATTGCTGGAGCCCGCCTGCAGCTGGACACGGCTGCCTTCCTAATCCCTAAGCTGGTGGCTTCCTTCTCGACGGGTGCATACTTTCCCTGGGGTCTCAAAATTCGCTCCTCTTGCCCCGGGCCCCTCCGATTCTCTCACCTTTACAACTTCCCTCTACGGTGTCTGCCGCCAATTTTTTTCTCTCTTCAGGCCGCAAGACACCACATTTCGTCTCGATATCCCTCGTCTCTTCTCTACTCTATCGTCCAAAAAGACCACAAGTCTTTGGATCTCCTACCTCGCTCTTCGCCCATATCCAATCACCAGATAGCTCTCCAGAGAACAAGGCAAAGCCGCAGGTAGGTTCTCATGTCCCGTTCTTCCGACAGAAGTCTTTCTTTCTCTCTCTCCAAATCCCATCTCCTCTTCTTCAAACCTTTTCCCTTCTACCTCCGTGACATCCCATCTGTCAAGCCGGATCTTGGTCCAGATATTGCTGACCACACGGTCCATCCAAGGATGTTTTGAATCCACTGTCTACTTCCCCTCAGATTTCTCCCTGGTTCATATCCTCCTTGGAATTTCAGTTTGATTTACCAAAATGAAGATGGCTTTTGCTTGCCACCAGCCGTTTGTGCATTTAAATCAGAGCTTGCGTTGTACAACATTATTCTGCAAGCAACTAATTGGTTTCGCAGAAAACTCTTCCAGATTTCAACTCCACTGAACCATCTACGATGGCCGAATAGGGAACGGCTCCACGTGGTGGCGATGCTTGGGGTGTTGAAGCTACAACTATGTCTAATGGAAATGGCGCCGGTGCTTCTGATTTTGGACCTCAGGATTCCAAATTTGAGGGGTATAATGGAAACGGGCAATATTTCGGCGAGTGAGTGCCTCCAAATTTTAGCAAGGCCACAAACTGATCTGATCTCATAGTGACAATATGGAGCAAGCCAACGGGCCGGGAGACGACAAGTGCTTCGGTTGCGGCGAAGCAGGGTCTGTTCCATTTGGCTCAACTGCTGCTACATGTTAACATTTATTAGCCATCGCCGAGCCGAATGCCCCAATTCTGAGGCCATGACGTGTCGTTACTGCAAGCAGCCTGGTCACATGGTCAAAGACTGTCCCGAAAAACCCCCAATGCTTTGCGAGAACTGTGGAGAAGAAGGTTTGTCGTTCGTAATCATATACGCAAATTATATGCTAACTTCCCAAGGGCATATGCGTAAAAACTGCGAAAATGCCCGCAAGATCAACCGTGACAATGTTGCTACTGTTGACCCCGAGACAGCCTGGGCGAAGATCAAACAGGCTACTTCTGAACGAGATATTGACGATGCGAAGGAGGCCATTCAAGAGTACGTCAAGGCTCTTCGTGGTGAGGTCACGTATCGAGACCTCCAGGAGGCATTTATCCAAGGTGACATTAGCCTTTGGATGATTGCTCTTGAAAAGCCACTCATGGAAATCTTCACCAACATGGATCTTCAGGGTAACATGGGGAAAAAGTATTCCATCTCTTATCGATTCTCTGAGAAACCGGAACGGCCTCGTGAGATTGAGGGATGGCCCCAAGATCGGGCTGAACTTCTTTCACGTCTTGAAGAAGCTGGTGAGGTTGTCGACAAAGGTGTCCCTCTTTGCGTCAACTGCAAAGAGCTCGGTCACACTTCCAAATTTTGCCCTCAAGAAAAAGCCGAACGAGCCGATGCGCCCAAAATTTCTTGTTACAACTGTGGTGCTGACGGCCATCGTGTCAGAGATTGTAAGCGTATCATGGACCTGGCAATGGCTCAACTGACATGGCAGGCCCTGAACCTCGTGTGGACAAGTTTGCTTGCAAGAATTGCGGGTGAGTCTTAAATTAATTCAATTTCCCAAAGATGAATCTCTATGCTGACAAGCCAAAGAAAATCGGGTCACAAAGCCTCAGACTGTGAAGAGCCCCCAAATCTGGACAATGTCGAATGCCGAAAGTGCAATGAGAGTATGATATCCTGGATCCTTATTCCAATACGACATTACTGATCATGAATGACAGTGGGTCATTTCTCTAAGGATTGCCCCCAAGGTAGCGGCCGGGGTTGTCGCAACTGCGGTCAAGAAGGTCACATGGCAAAGGAATGCGATCAGCCTCGAAACATGGACACAGTCACCTGCCGAAATTGCGAGAAAATGGGACACTTCAGCCGTGACTGTCCTGAGCCCAAGGATTGTAAGTGACTACAGTGCACTCTTCCCCAGATAACGCTAACCCAACCGAAGGGAGCAAAGTCCAATGCACCAATTGTCAGGATTATGGGCACACCAAGGTCCGGTGCAAACTGCCTCCTAAAGAGACCGAGGATTTCAACGATGAAAATCTTACTGCACCTACCGATTTCGGCTATGATAATGCCTACCAAAATGATGCTTATGATGGTGCCCATCAAAATGGTGCTAGCGGCGATTGGGAATCTCGAGGTGTTGAAGTTGCTGTGGGCGGCGGTGGCTGGTAGTGAGCCTTGGGTCACCACTCGAAATGGACATTTGTGATTCGGGATTCATTTCGGGTAGCTTGGTCCCAGGCTCGATAAGCCAGGGTCTGCAGTTGATCTTACGAATGCCTATGCTTGAGAGCAAGAAGAAAGGTTATGGTTTATTTTTTTGCAGGGCAGTTCCAATCAGGTCGATGTCGACAAATCTCAAATAGGAGAGGTTCCGTTTAAAAGGAACTAAATAAACTTGATATGTAACCCCTTCACTGTGTTTAATGCTGGTGACAATCTCCCTAATAGCTGTTCCAATAGTTCATAAATTGAAGCGTAAAAAGGTGTAACACGCTATTGGTCCGCAACCAGCCGAGGGCTTACGGCACACGCCCTGCACCCCGCAAAGACGCCAACCGAGGCTCGGCGCAACAGTTCCAATGTGAACGCCGTAACTGGAAAGGATGTGATATTTCCATCCCTGCGGTGGTAAGAGGTGTAAATTACGCGTCTTTCAAAGTGTCTTGCGTCAATACGGAATCGCTGTGGCATGAAGCAAACATGTCGAACCCTCAAGTGATCATCTATCATTATTCATATTCACCATATGCCAGGCGCGTCATCTGGTACCTGGCCCTTCGAGGCATTCCGTATAGCCAATGCGTAAGTCCCAAAAATTACTACGGCGATGGGCCAGTTTGGTGACAATTATCAGATGCAACCGTCGATGATGCCCCGACCGGACATATCGCGGTTGGGAATCTCATACCGGCGTATTCCAATCGTGTCCATTGGCCGCGATGTCTACCTTGATACCCGGCTACAGCTTCTCAAGCTCGAGGCCCAGTTCCCCGAGCTCCCACGGCTTGGCGCCTCCAATCCAGATCAAGTTGCCGTGGAGAAACTTTTGGCGTCTTTCACCAACGACTCGGGCCTCTTTGGCAAGGCAGTCCAGCTCCTGCCGACGGATCTCCCCATGCTCCAGGATCCGGCATACTATCGCGATCGAGGCGATTTTATCGGCGGGCCGCTCAGCCGCGAGAGCATGGGCACCGCCAGGCCGGAGGCCGGAGGCGCCTTCAGCCGCGCCTTTGACCTGCTTGAGACAACGCTGCTGGCCGATGGCCGCGACTGGGTTCTAAAGACGCCATCGCCCACGCTCGCTGATATTGAGGCCATCTGGCCGATTCACTGGCTGTCGGGCATCCCGGGGGCACTCCCCAAGGACCATTTCTCGCCCGCCACGTATCCGCGCGTGTACGCCTGGGTGCAGCGGTTCCAGGACGCCGTGTCGGCGGCGAAAAAGAAGGTTGGCAGGCCGGCCACGATCTCGGGCGCGGAGGCGGCGGAGGTGATTCTGGGATCGCAGTTCAGCGAGGTGGATATTGGCTTCGACGAGTCGGACCCCGTCGTTGTTGCGCAGGGCCTTCAAAGGGGCGATCGCGTGGCGGCTTGGCCAACGGACACGGGGTCGTCGGGCAAAGACATCGGGAGGCTGATCGGTGTCGGTCCCGGCGAGGTCGTGTATGAGACCGGCAGCGGGGATGAGACGGTGAGGGTTCACGCGCCCAGACACAGGTTTAGGATTAAAAAGCAGGCAAGCTCAGACACGAAGCTGTAGTAGTAGCCATGGTCGCGGTGACATCAGTCGACGATGGGGGAGGGGGATTTGGATATACACAGGTGTCTACAGCAATCGGTCATCATCGCCCAGGCGATACCGCTCTCCGCAAATATACAGCAAGCGGCACGGCCAAGACAGGGTGGGCAATACAGGAGCGTCTGCTGCCCCCCAGCGGCAGACCCATTGCGATCTACAGCATTCCGGCAGACTGGCATCGGTCTTTTCCGAGTCCATGGTCCAGGGTAGCGTTTTTTTAAACAGGCGACATGGTGCGCAACCCATTCTCACCATGGCGAATATACAGACCCAGTAGTAATAAACATGTCAAAATAAACACACACGTCAGTTGTATTTCATGTGTAATGTTTTAGTCTGGTCGATTTGTGTTGTTGCGAGTACTTACAGGTTGCTTTAGATTGGACTGTCTTCGTTCTGGAAAACCGTCCAGCACATGTCTTTCTTTTTTGGGAGCGCATTGGATTCCCCCTAGCACGCGCAAAACTCTGACGTAGACGGTCATTGACATCATAATTTCCAACGGAGGGGGTGCGGGCATACCCCATAACAGTACAAGGGGGATGGGACCAAGACCATGGATTCGGATGAAGACCAAGCTCATACCGACGGCGCACGAATTGACCTCACACTGCGCCGCAGGTGGTTGATTGACAGGAGCTCAAGGTCACAGCTGAGCTGGAGCTCTTAGGGATGGGCGCGAACAGGTGCCGTCGGCTGCAAGACGCTTTCAAACTACGGGAGCTAATATGAATTGGCTCTACGAAGGCAGCTTAGTTCCGGGGCTCGGGTACGCTTGATTCAGACAAGCTGACTGAGTGATGTCCGTCGGCATCATGATGTAGTGTCTCTGATGCAATTCACCTGAGCCGAAAATTTCCATGTCCAAGCCCCGGGGCAAATGTCCCGATGGAGGGGGGTTTGGGATCATTGGCTTGGGGCAACAGGACGAAGGCAGACAATCACAGACAATCAACAGCGAGGCAGGCATGGGCTGGAAATAGGCGGCGCAAATTCGACAAAATCGACATTGGCGCTGCAAAGCAATTAAATAGCAGTAACTCATGGCAGCTTCCGTGGGGATTCGCGGTGTCATTTAGGCGCGTTACAAGATAGAACAATTTCGCCTGTTTGCACTTCATGTCGTGTCCATGATGGAGACGTGTCGTCGGTACGAGGAGACATGCGTCATAATTTGCCGGCGGGCGGGTCCATGGTGGGGCGTGGGAAGAATGCCCTGAGCCTCGCCAACTTTGGGAACGACGTATTTGAGTGAGGCTCGAGTTTTTTCCCCCTGGACCTCGCGTAGCGCCAAATAGCGAGTGGATGGGTGTGTGGATGGATGGATGGATTATGAACTAACCAGTTGACGCCCGGGGCACCGGCCACTGCTTGCGGAAACGCGACGGATCGCCTCATCAAGTTAAGACACACGGACGCAGACACAGGCATGAGTGATGGGTTTGAAGAGGAGGGGGAGTACAAGGAGCGCAAGGAGCGCGAGGAGCACGGGAGGGTGTTCGCTCATGCATTCCTGAAGGCCAACGAGGAGGACGCTTGTCTCATACGTTGTTGCAGTATGTTTGCAAGCTGACGTCATTGCCCAGTCATATTGCGCTGGGTCGAGCGCTACGTCCAAGTACTGGCACAGTGTCTGCGGCAGTGCGTGCGTCAGCTCCAAACGCGACACTGTGCTCGATTTGGACCGTTTCGCGTCCAGTGTTTCTTTCATTTGCAGAGTTTGACTGACGGCAGCTGTCCCGACCCACACGACCCGGGGATTTGGCGGCTGTTCAATTAAAAAAAATTCCCATCCGACTTGGTGCTCATTGTATGCTCCGTCCCAGCCTTCCGAACCGGGTCAGCGTACATCACGTTTACCAGCTATCCACTCCGAGGCCGAACGAGTGGAAGCAACGCGTTCTGGCTCCTCTTGTATGCATCCGTTGCCTGTATTGCCCGAGAGAACAGGCAATGCACTTTTTTTATTCTTTCTTACTCACAGCCTGTGCACACGCGATCTCGTTCGTGGACAGTCCCGGGGAATGACCAGATTGGGCCATGTTGAACGAGGATCCGATAAGGACCAGGGGCCAAGGCTAGCGCGCCGTCCGCTTTGTGCTCCGTACCACGATTTGTAAGAACCTGCCCGCCCACCAGTCAAGAACGGGCAAGGCCACACAGTGAGAAGAGGGCGGGCATGTGGGAAAAGGATAGCTTTGACAGTCTTGCCACTAGTGAAGGGGAGGACCTTGTTGCAATCTTGCCAACGAGAGAAGGGCAGGAGAAAAAGAGGGAATCCATACCACGACCTGACAGGGCTAATTTTGCATTCTGGCGTGGTCAAGAGAGTCGGTGAAGCCAGGGGAAAGCCTCATTGGGGTCGCAGATACAGTGAACGACAAAAAAAAGGGATGTGATCGGAACAAGGAGGGGAGAACGATTGGTGATGTGCCAAATAGTCCACGGAAGGGGGGCCAAGAGGCCCAGCCCAGCTTTATCTGGTGTTGAATTGTTAGTGAAGGCAGAGGATAATGTGGAGACAGGGAAATGCCTCCACTGACGACGGCCTAGGTACAGCACTCCCAGGAGAGCCAGACCACTGCATTGAGTGCACTGAGAATTCAGTCATCCCAACATTCTGATAGGGCCAAGGACCAAAGAAGCAAATGCCGTCACGGAAGCATCGGATTTTTCTCTTGTGCATTTCGTCTTCCCCTCCCTTGCATCCCCTCCCCCTCCATCCATCTCGGGATTCAAGGTTCTGAAGGGAGGCAGTGTATCGGTTGATGCACAAGAGAGGGAAATGGGCAGACGGGTGTGGGAGAAGCCAACCACGGCTAGGCTTGTCGCGCCTCATGGCTCTGCGTCATCACGTCGTGGACGGGCCATTGGCCCCGGGGGGAATGATGGTGATGGGCCGGCGTTTTGCTCCACTCAGTTGCGTCCTTGCTTTCTCTTGGGTCTGGCAGAGGACCTCGTTGGTGGGGTGTGGAGAAGCGAAAAAAAAACACGACCCCGGTCGTTGAGTACCCGCACAGTACTAAATGTTGCTTTGTTTCGTTCTGCCATGCCGCACTCTTATGCTCAACTCTCTCGATCTGGGGGCGTGACGCCACTGAGAGGGGCGAAAAAAATGGCCCCCGACCGGTAATAATGGGTCAAAGCGAAGCAACCACGAGCAGTAAGTATTCAACTGCAACTTTTATGGGCGTGCATGCGCCATTCTGGCACTGTATTTCGGCTCCGACCACCGCCGACAGGAGCCCGCTGTAATAAGCTTGGGTTGGTAATCATAGGTAGTCGTAGCGGTAGTGGAGGGATTTGGTATTGCGAGGCCAACAACAGCGGCCCTCAAGCATCCATCACATTGGGAACCCTGTCCAGTGACTTTTGTATGACTTGATTTTCTTTCTTTTTGCTTCTCTCGTCCGAAGCCCGGCCGACGCAATGCACCATGTAGCCTGTACTGTAGCACACACACGCACTTCCTACACGAAGAGGGGCCCACGCAGTCCAATGCCCTTTGCCTGTCCAAATGATCGTCCTGTGCCAGGCCGAGCTTGGGTTGGGGGAATCGGACGATGCCATCCAGACACAGTGCGAGTACCGCACGCCCGCTCGCCACGAGGCCGGTGGCGTTTTTGTCAGCGGTGGCACCCTGGTCCTTCCCTGTCTTGCCGTGGCCACACAAGACCTTCCAGGAGCCCAGCGCCCGCCTTCTTTTTTTTTTTGCGCCCTTCTCTTTGCTGCTTCACAACGTCATCTCTGACGTCTTCCCCCAACCTGATCCTTTCACAATCCCTCTTGGTCGACGCAATCCACATCACCGCCCGTTTTTGCTCTACGACCCTTCGACGCAATCACCGCCTCGCACGTCTGCCGCACTCCACTGATTCGGCCGGCTCTTTCTCTCTTTTTTTTCTGGTCGGTCGCTGCAGTGCGCGCCGCTTTTCTGCTTCCCAGACCGCACGGCTGCTGTGCTGCGCTCGCCCCTGTAGTAGGGGCTGGTTTCTGCCATCGTCGCCTCTGACCTCATTTGGCTTTTTTGTCTTCCTCCATCTCATCTGTCGCTCCCACCCCCCCACTCGACCAACTTCCAACAACCTTGCCGCCCCAGCTATAATACATCATCGTCATCATGGGGACTTCAACAGCCGACGCCTCTACTGGAGGTGAGTCGAAGTCCCCAAAGCAGCCCAACAACTCCCCCCCCAGACCAGGTCAGTTTTACAAACCCCCTCCATCCAATCCCTTCTGCCTTCTCACAGCCATGACGCATCGTGCTCCTTGCACTCCGTCATCGTCAACCACTTTGTTTTTGTCTTCGTCCATGTTGCTATCCTACGCTCCTGCCTCTTGCCCTTCCTAGACTGTAACCATTCTTGTCGTCGCTGCCGCCCATATTGTACCCACGTCTAACGTCACGCAGGCGCCTCTGCCGACGCGAAGCCCGAGCCTCCCGCGAAACCAGAGGTTACGTCCAATGCCGAAGCCGCCAAACCTCTTGCGCCTCCACCTCGACCCGGTCAACAACAAGGCACGAACACTCCTGATTACTTTGCGGCCCAGGTCGGCGGATCCCTCAGTCTGGAGCCCAATCCATTTGAGCAGTCCTTCGGGGGTGCGCCCGAGACGCCTGGAGGTACCAAGCTGCCCTCCGTCGCCGCGCTGACTTCTCCTTCATCCCTCCTACCGGGAACCAACGCGACGCCGTTCAACTGGGGTGGTGGTTCTCTGCGGACCGGCCCTCTAAGCCCGGCAATGCTTTCGGGTCCCGCCAATGATTACTTTGGTGACACTCACCACCTCCGCGGCGGCTTCCCAACACCGAACGAGTCCGGTCTGAGGTCCGGATTGACTCCTGGTGGAAGTGGTTCTATGTTCCCTGCACCCAGTCCCAACTCTGCTCTTTTCGCCCAGCTTGCGAGCGGTGGCGCGACTCCCAGCACCATTGACTTTCACCGCACCGCTATGAGCGCTGCCGCCAAGCGGGACCAAGTCAACGGTGCTCAGCGACCATCAGGACAGCCCCAACCCCCTCCTCCACAACAATCCTCCGTTACTTCCCAACCCCAAGAGATGCCCAACGGCGCAACGACGGTCAAGCTCGAGACAAAGCCCGCGTCCGGCCCCTTCGATCCCCACGACAACGACGCTGCAAACGGTCTGTTCATGCTCGCTCAGGGCAGGAATGGTGCGCAGTCTACAAATCAGTTTGCTGTCTCTTCTGGCGCAACAACCCATGCACACCCCGCACCTGTTGCGCCCCCAAATATGAGCACCTCGCCGCAAATGGCCAATGCCAACGGCGCCCAAGCTGCCGCCGTTCGCGGTGTGAGTGAAGGAAGTGTGCTATCGGATGAGAGCGACCAGGCCCGACCAAATACGAGAGGCAAGAGTAAGAAGAACCCTCCTGCTGCGAACGGTAGAAGAAAGGCGGAAGAAATTCCGGCAAAGGCACCTCCGGCCAAAAAGGCCAAGGCAAATAACACTGCTATGAATGATAGCATGGATTTCTCCGATGACGAGGATCCTAATATGAGACACGACGAGAATGGGTCCAAGTCTAAGATGACGGACGAGGAGAAACGCAAGAATTTCCTCGAGCGGAACCGGTATGTCGAACCCCACATCCCTCCCGTTTCCGTGAAATGTATAATTGCTAACTTATTATTGCAGTGTTGCTGCTCTCAAGTGTCGTCAGAGAAAAAAGCAGTGGTTGGCAAACTTGCAAAGCAAGGTGGAGATGTTCAGCACCGAAAATGATGCTCTCACTGCTCAAATCACCCAGCTGAGAGAAGAAGTGGTGAACCTGAAGACTCTTCTGCTCGCCCACAAGGACTGTCCAGTTACCCAACAACAGGGTCTCCACGGCGCCTTCATGTCCCAGGTTGTTGAGCCCTTCAACCCTCAGATGAACCCGTATGGCATGGCAGCTCCCATGCCTAACCAGCCTGTCATGGCCGGCCAGGGTGTCCAACGGCGCTTCTCATAGGACGAGTCGCAACCCGTCGACAAAAATGATAAGCCGGATCCTTTGAACGGCAAAATGATATCCACTGATGACCCTTTCTTTCCTCAATAACGGAATTGGCAACACGCTTCTTTGGTTAAGCGAGGCGTGATGTGGAATCCAACCATGATGCATACATACAGAAGACCACGAGGTTCCGAAATTTGGGGGCTTGCCAGCTGTTTTTTTTTCTCTTTCATTTTCTCTTTAATCTTCACCTTTTTTCGCCCTGTACAACAATTCACGACGAGTGGAACATCCGGACGGGGATCGGTGTCTGGGGTTCGTGTTTAGTGGGCTGAGTCTGGTCAGACTCGCCTGCGGGATTCTTATGGGGAAGCAACTCTCGGAGGTTAAACCTCCCGAGCGCGTTGTGACGCCAGCATTTCACTTGTACGTAAGTTTTTGGCAAGGCACATGGGACGTACATCAAAAAGGTGTTTTGGCCAGGCGGCATTTACTTTGCCTGGGAGGCGTTACAGGACTTGGAACCAAGGGGGTGACGTCTTTGGGGGTGTTGGGAATTGGTTTCGCAGGTAGCTGTAGGTAACAAGAGCTACATGGTCAAATCAATAGTGTGCAATTGAACATGATGAAAAATAATTGCTACAACTTGGTTTCGTCTCAAATGTGATGTGTGCGCGCGTGTGTGCACCTATTTGCGTCGTCAGACAGTGAAATGAACATTTGTAAGCAGTAAAGTGTGCTGATGGTGTCGTTCAGTAGAAGACTTCGGTTATATCTGAGGGAGATGCTGCGGTATTGGTTTATAATTAGAATTTACTTTAAAACTAGGAATCTTTTCATTACTTTTTCTTGTCTATGGCTGCAATTATGAGCAATGCTCAGTTTCATGCAACGCACGAATCGGGCTCAACAAGGTGGCTCACCTTGTTTGGAGCCGGGCGGGTGGGGCGTCTTGCTGGCCATAAACGGCTTAGCGTGACAAGCAATAAATCATCCCTCATGTAAACAAGGTGATGCGCCTCAACCATCACAACCTCGTCGCGACCCGCAAACCACCATCGTCACCCGGAGCCCGACCGAACCATCGCGAATTGGACCAGGAATCGGATTGCGCGACTTTTTAATCGCTGGATACCCCCTCTGACACCCCCATAACGACGCGATACGACCTTTTGGACGACGCGACCGAGCTGTTCCCGGACCAACCTCGATTGCCGGAGCCCCCCCTCCAGACCACTACCCGAAAACTCGGAGTCCATGCGGTCCCGAATGCGCCACTCATGACGACTCTGGTAACAACTCGGCAGCCGCTACACGTTATTAGCATGAGCAACCAGCCGGGGCGACGGGCGAGCAAGCGGCCCACCGGTATGAGGCATCGTGAAGACGCGCAAGGATTAGATACTGACCGTTCAGCAGTCGTCGCGGATTTTGAACAGGATGATGGGTTTCAGTTTGTGCGCAAGTCGAAGAGGCTGAAGACGGAGAAGCCGGAGGAGCCAGAACCAGAGCCTCCAAAGAGGTCGACGCGGGGTCGAAAGAGTGCAAAGGCACGCGAGTCAAATGATGCAGTGCAGGAAAACAACGCGGTGGAGGAGCCGGTAAGCGGGACGAGGCCGAAGGCTGCGGCTGCCGAAGCGACGACAACCAGGGCCACGAGGAAGTCATCAAGACAGAAGGCGAGTTTGGACGCGTTAATTGAGGAGCCGCCCCTCAAGATCACGAAAAAGAGAGGACCCAAGAAGACGGCGAAGGTTCAGGAGGAAGTACCGCAGCCAGAGTCACCCCAACCAGAACCAGAGCCAGAACCAGAACCAGAACCACCACAGGAGCAACCTCAGACAAATGGCGCATCAACAACGAAAACCAGCCGCAAGGCGGGATCCTCAAAACGCCCTCCGCCAAACTGGGATGAATCACCGCAGCAAGCACCAATGCAATCTGCTGTCATTGCGCTCCCGATGAGCGATACGCCAGTCATCAACCGCAACAAAGAGATGCGAAAGAAGGGCAACGGAAGTCGACGGAGCAGCTTAGGAATGCGCGGACGACGAGCAAGCTCTCTCATCGACAACGGCCAGGCAGCAATTCCGCATCGGGAGGTTAACCCGGCAGATTTTTTCAAGCACATCGGTGCCGATTTGGTCGAACCCCGGAGAATGAGGCAGCTGTTGACTTGGTGCGGCGAGCGTTCCCTTGTCGAGAAGCCACGCCACGGGACTCTCAACTCGAATGCGATCCATGGCGGTAAGGACACTGGTTACTTGAAGGCGGGATGAGGAGAATTACCATGCTAACTTTGCTCTCAGCTCGTGCAATCCAGGATCAGTTACTCAAGGACTTTTCAGCTCGGCCAGAGTTCACAAATTGGTTTGGCAGAGAGAACGAGGAGGCGCCAAAGGCACCTGTAGTCCTCAAACCCAACCCCAGAAACATTGAGCTCGACGAAAAGCTCGCACAGTTGGAAATTAATGTTAAAAGGTTGGCGCAAACGAGTCCAATTACCATGCCATTTGCTAACTGAATGCCTAGACTGCAAGAAGAAAAGAAGGCCTGGCAATCAATACGAAAACAGCCACCTGAGCAGCCACCATTGTTTGCTGAAAACGAAACTGGACCAATTGTGCTGCCAGATTTTGATTTGCTGGACCCAGAAGAGGGGAAGATTAGAGGTTTCCTGGCGGATGAGGCAGCGTCATTTGACGCCATCCGATCACGAACCGAGAGACGATTGCGCACCATCCAGTCCGCACTCGAGTTTCAGGTCGACCAGCTTGCGGACAACGTGTACAAACTCGAGCAACGCGTATTGATGGGCAGCAAAGAGGCGGACAAGGTGCTGAGCATCAGCGCTCTGCGCCTGCGCCAGCGCGAGGAGCGGGAGAAGGCCAGTGCAGGAACAAAGGAAATGCCCGTCATGGAGGTGCTCAGGAGTCTGGGCAGCATCCTGCCAGAGGGCGGTTGATGAGAGCTGGATACTCAAAATCACAACAAATTACAACAACCCGACTGCTTTACGGACTACGAATTTGACGACGAGACGAGCTCACTTTTTTTTTCTTCACTTTTCTGTTTCCCTTCTTGATACTCCCCCTCCCATTCTTTTGGGCTCAGTGTGTGTTTTAACGTGGGATTGATTAAGGTGGCCAGGAGTGGTTTTGCTTTGCTGTTGGTGGTTTAGGTATGGTGGTTTCCTCGGAACCCTTTTGGCATTTTGTGCTTGTTTTCGGAGTTGGCATCCTGGTGGAGTTTGGGAGAAAAACCAAAGGGGAAACACCCGTACGAGAGGAGGAGGCCGTTGTTTGTTTCTTCTTCTTCTTCTCCTTCTCTTAAAACACTATTATAGCTACAAACATGCACGAAGTGATGACGCGTTGTGCAAGCGGGCTCACAGGTTTGAAAGAATTGAAGCCCGAGTTGTTGTTTTTTTCTTCCACATGTTCTGTGCGCCAACTGTTAAGCATATCCCCGCCACATGGAAGAAATGAAAATGAATAAAAAAAAGTGAATCGGATAACTGTGTGTATTACCCTTCTCGTGAAGTTTATTCTTTTTGACTTTGCTTTTATCGACCACTTTCTTTACCCTTCCTGCGGGCCCCAAACGCTGCCGTGCTTTTCCATCCTAATTCTATTATTCCGCTGGCTTTTCTCGGATCGGTAGCTCGGTGGTCTGAGGCTTGGCATCGGCCTTCTTCTCCTCCTTGACGGGGTTTTGGTTGCCCTTCCACTCAAGCTTTCGGGGCTTCATGAACGAATCCAGCACCTCATCCGTGACAAGCTTGCGCTGCTCTTGGAACTCCTCAACAAAAGGCTGCAGGGCCTCGATGGCCATCTTCTTGAGCTCTCCGGTCAGAAGCTCACCGCTCTTGTAGTCGTTGTAAATCTTCTCCAGTTTTTCGTCGTCGTCCTCAAAGTAGGTTAGGTAGATGTAGGACACATCGACATCAGGGTTGCCTCCCAGCTTGCGGTGCTCCTCAACGTTGACCTGGCCACCGCTGAAGGCGAACTTGTTGATCTTTTTCTGTTGAGTGAAAAATGACACGTTAGCTACTGGAACTCATTTGGTAAACTCCATGTCTGGTGGTACATACCTTGATCTGGTTAGCGGTGTCGGTCATGAAAATGGCCGAGTTGGGGTTTGACGATGACATCTTGCCACCAGCGCCCTGAAGGGCAGTAAGGAACTTGGAGTGAATCAAGGCCGGCTTGGGCGAAGGGTAGCGCATGCGGTGAGCATTATCTCGGAGAAGGCGGAAGTAAGGGTCTTGGTCAATGCCCATGGGGATGAGGCAAGGAATTTTGGCAATGGCCTTGGTTCGCGCAGCCGCGGGCTCGTCGGACCAGATCTCTGGGTAAGAAGTAGCGAAAGCAGCAACGCACTGGACGGAGGGGAAGAAGATCTGGCCGACGTTGGAGCTGATGTTTTGTTAGAAAAACTGGCGCCATGAAACGGAGAATCGGCAATGCTTACCTTTCGTTGAAGCCGAAAGCGCCACGGACCTGGTTGAAGGTGACGAGCTTGGAAAACTCCCAGGCATTCATGAGGAAGTGGTTGCTCAGGTACTTCAAATCGCTGTACAAGAAAGTCTTCTTGACGTCGAACCCAAGAGCAATGATGTCTCGCGCATTCTCCATGGCATACGACAGGGTGTCCTCAAACGTCAAGCTGGGCTTGAACAGGGCCTTCTCATCGTCCGTCAACATGAAGACGAGCGGCACGTCGAACACATCCTGCAGCCACTTGGTGAACTTGAGAGGAATTGTGTGTCCCAGGTGCAAGCTTCCCGTGCTGGGTCCGCGTCCAGTGTAGAGGAAGAAGGGCTCGCCGCGCTCGTATCGAGTCAGGATCTTGTCAAAGTCGCGATGACTGAAGAAGAGACCGCGGCGCAACCAGCGGTGCGGCTTGTGACCCGTCACCTTCTCGAAGCGCTCGAGTAGAGCATGGTCTATTTTGGTCGTCTTCCACTTTCTGAAGAAGAAGAAAAAAAAATGCATGTTAGTATTCCAAAGTGGCACGAGTTCCGGATCGGAACTGTTTCGGAATGCTCACTCGCAAATGGCATCGTAATTGATGGCAACAACCTCGCCGTCCGCATTCTGGGCGCCTTCTACGGACCAGGGGTTGATGTCCTGTTCCTGGCTGGCTGGCTTCGGAGGTTCGGCCATGATTCAGTCGTTTCTAGCGGTGCTTTCTGCTCGAGGCGCGATTGTAGGTTGAAGGGTCCAGTCGATCGCGGGGTTCTTTTGGTGTAGCGGGGCAATCAATGGGCATTGGAGGAGTCACACTATTCCTTGCCATTGAGTCAACCCATTCTTATCGGATCCACCAATGAAAGTGCATGCATCCATTATATAACCGTCAATCAAGCCACTGTATGGGGGGTCTGCCACAGCCACTCATACGAGCATACGCCACATGCAATTGGAGAAAGTGTCCACAAGAGCAACCAATATCGGAACCAGAGTCGCGTGCCCCGAACGATTGCAGTCGGACAAGGCTAAATATAAACCTATTATATTGCATTTTTCATGACTTTTGTTACACTCTAGCTCGTCAGTGCATCCCGGTGACGGCAGGCTCTGCCTTGTTCCCCATCCCGATCATGTACAGCAACGATTTCCAACGCCAGCTTGCCCACAATTAGAACCAGCAGGAGCTCCGGCTGTCAATTGCCACCCAGCCCTTCCCAAAAACAATAGCAGCTCCCGCCCGAATAGACGCTCATAAGGTGACTTGGCGTCGTCTAGTGGAGATAGGATACAACGCCTCGAAAAACAGACATCCCCCATTTAGATGAGGTGCTTTGATCGGAAGTAGGCACGGAGGTACATGATCTGCCAGGCCCAGAGAC
The DNA here is from genome assembly GCA_013406985.1 of Calonectria crousiana. Taxonomy (NCBI): domain Eukaryota; kingdom Fungi; phylum Ascomycota; class Sordariomycetes; order Hypocreales; family Nectriaceae; genus Calonectria; species Calonectria crousiana. Next base: position 277,848 of record VTGD01000048.1, on the reverse strand, counting down.
CAATCAGCAGCCAGGTGGTGGCGACGCCAAACCACTTGACACGGTTGTTGGTGCTCTCGTTGGTGTCTCGCAGCTTCTGCTCTCGGGCGCGCAGGTACTCCATCTCGGACACAATCTCGGCGGTGACCTCCTCGATACGGCGGAGCTCAGCCTCGACGGGCTTGAGCTTCTCAGTAGCCTGGATGGCAGACCAATCCTTGGCGTCGGCACCAATGTCAATGTCAAGCTCGACGTGGCGGGTGGGGTTGTTCAGTCGCTTAGCTGTGAGCTTGTTAGTGAACCGTCTACAAGGGCGGCGGCGTGGGCTGCCGCCGCATTGGTAAAGCTCCGGCGGCGGTGGTGTAACATACAGCCAGTGAAGACGTTCTCGAAGCAGACGTCGAAGGCGGCCGAGGCGTGCGAGGTGAAGAGGGTCCTCGACTCTCCGACGACATCCCTGGGGCGGCCGTACTCGTTGCCAACGGCATCTCGGATCTGCAAACCACCACGTTAGACTTTCTCTGCGCACTTGTAGCCCAGCCCGGCGCCACATACGTGAATGTTGAGCATCATGCCGTCGCCCCTGTACCCGTCAACAGTGGCCGTAACAACGACGAGCTCATTCTCGCTGACAAAGTTGCGAATGCAGCGCTCCTTCTTGGACGACTCGGACTGCGCTGCAATGTCGAACTTGAGGGCGTTGGCGACGCCGACCAGGAACAGGACGCTGCAGATGCACTGCAGCAGCGATCGTTGGGGCGCCATGGTTCGTGTGGAATTGTCGACGTGGGATTGCGTAGCGATGACAGCTTTCTGGTCGTCGTGAAGGGGAAGAGGGAAGGTCTGTCTACAAGCTGTCTAGCGAACAAGGGGCCCGCATCTAAACTGAAAGGTGTCCCGGCCGCGCTGCGGACCCACGCGGACGCCAGAGGCTGGTGGCCGTACGCCAATCACGTAGCGGCTTGGCGCCGGCCTTGTCCAGGCCATCACGTGTGGGGCCAGCCTTGTCAACTTTTGGGCCCTCTGCGAGCTTCGACGAAATCACCATCACCGTCCGCAGCGACAATTGCGCAAACCCGACCCCAAGATGCCTAAATGTGAGTCCGCCCCCGACGCGTTCCCCCCGCGCACCCTCTGTGAGCAATTGCTAACGCGCCGCAGTCTTCTGTAAGTCCCGACGGAATCCCTCCCGCTCCCTCCCCGCGCGTCCCAAGCCTCTAGCTGACCTTCCGCCACCGCAGGCGACTACTGCGATGTCTACCTCACCCACGACTCCATGAGCGTGCGCAAGGCCCACAACAGCGGCCGAAACCACCTGCGAAATGTGGTAGACTACTACCAGCGTGAGTCCTCCTCCTCCCCGGAAGCCTCCTCCCACACCCACGCGCATGTCCCGGGCGCTAACCGTGTCTCCAGAGATCGGCCACGAGAAGGCCCAGTCCGTCATCGACTCCATCACCTCCTCCTACGCCGCCGAGGGCCAGGCTCACGCCAACCCCATGCTTCCTCACAACCAGCCAGGGCATGCGTTCCCGCCTCCGTTCCCCTTCCCTGGCGGTGTTCCTCCGTTTCCGGGTATGCCTGGCGCCCCCCCAGGCCAGTTCCCTCAGGGCCTTCCTCGTGAGTGCAATCCATCCGCTGTGTTGAAAAGTTTGCGTCTAACATCCTAAAGCTCCTCCTGGTGGCGGTCGCGGCATGCCCCCTATGCCCCCTTTCCCTCCCGGCCCCAACGGAATGCCTCCAGTCCCTCCCAACGGCCTTCCCTTCCCACCCCCAGGCGGACTGCCTTTCCCCCCTCCCGGGGCTGCAGGAGCTCCTGGTGCGCCCGGCGCTCCTCCAGCATTCGCCGGTCTTCCTGGAATGCCTCCGCCAGGCCAATTCCCGCCCGGTGCCATCCCCCCAGGATTTCCTGCTCCCGGCGCACCAGGCGCCCCTGGGCAGGACAAGCGATAAGCTTTTGCGCAAGGAGGACGGAAGAAGGGTTCGGGCTGATTTATATCTGTAGCATCATGGGCGTAATAGGCGTTCTAAGGCAAACCAAGAGCAACTCGATAACAGTAATGCCAAATGAGTATTTCATAGTTCATAGTCATCATCATCACGTGGATATGGAGAAGTATAAGAGCATTCAATGGAGTTACAAAGACGAAAAAAAAATTCTTGAAACTTCGCGTCGCTCCCTTTGTTGACTGATGAGAGCGGCCTGAAATGAAAATAAAGGCTTAATATACTTGGTATCTCATTGGAGCATCGACGCAGCCTATTTAATTTACACACAAAAACACAAAGCCACCAACCCAGCACAAGTGATATTGAGGAAGTCCTGCATCCTAGCCCATCTTGTCCTTCATTCAAACTTCTCTCTTCATCATAAGGTCCAAAAGAAAAAGAAAAAGAAAAAGCGCAAGTCGTAGCGGAAAAGCATGAAAAAAAGGTAAATGACATCATTTCCTCGTCCAAAATTTTTCAGTCGTTATACGTTAAGTCGTGTCAATCGTAAGTTCCCATCTCTCATCTAGATCTCATAAGCATCTGCACAGGCAAATCGAGTTGTCGTTGGCGACTCCATGTTTCCATATTTTCGCTTTCGCCAACACGGCGCCCACTGCAGACTCCGATGGCTCGGGGTATCTAAAATCGTCCACTGGGGTTGAATTGGTCACGAAGCGGGGTTGACCGGATAACCTCACCAACCCCATCACGAACCTCGCGTGGTCCGCTAATCTTCTGACGAAGCTCTCGTGTGCGCTTCTCGCGCCTCCTCTCACTAAACTTCCTCGGGAGATTCTGAATCTCCTCCAGCTTGCTTCCAAGGGACAGTCGGTGTCTCTCCTTGCTAGCTCGCCTGTGGATGCTGTTTCGGCGCCAGAATGGCCTCCTATCTTCACTACCAGGCCCAGCATTGATTTCACCGTCATTTTTATAGTTTCGTCTCAACGACTCAAAACTGGCCCGGTGCCGCATAACCCTGAGGTTCCCGCTTGGGGTCCTTCGGATGGTGCGTCGCTCAGGGCCTTGCCAGTCATCAGCATAATAATAATCATCCTCTCGAGGCAGGATCGCAAATGTGCGCTTCACCCTCGAGCTGAGATTTCTCGAAGGCCGGTTATTAACAGGAGGATACCGATAGTACTCGTCTTCGTGTTCATCATCCATGTCATCGTCGTGGCGGCAGTGCTCATCGCATTCACCATCTTCACAGTACCCCTGGGGACGCCAGTACGGATGCAGTCTGTCCTCCTCTGCCGGTTCATCATCAGGGTTCGGATACGTTGTATCGCGTTCCGTTTCGGGATAATCCTGGTCGCGAGACGATCCTGCATAGCTGTTGCGAATGTGGCGGGAGAGCGACATGGTTCGTGACAGCAGCCCTGGTCCCCTCGACGCCGATGGTGGGTAATCAATTGAATGACGGCGACGGCGGTTGAGTGCGCGGCGGACAATCGACGGGCGACGAGAGGATGGCTTTTCCTTCATAGTCTCAAAGTAGTTCCCCATGTGAGCCATCTTCTCGACGGCAGGCGTCATGCCAGACGGTGTCGCAGGAATGAAGTTGATCGCCGGCGGGTGGCTGGGCGGCTCAGGAGGTGCTCGAGGGTTCCTCAGGGGAGAATCAACATCGTCGAGGGAGAATTGAGGTTGGGGCGGTGTGACGGGACCATCGTCCTGCAGAGCCTCAGCGGTTTTCTTCCTGTCCGGTAGCTGGCTTGCTTTCGGCTCTTCCTGGGTTTCAAGGGAGGACTGCGAAGGCTTGGCAGAGTGATCAACCATCAACACTGACGAGTTCTGGTGAGGGTACATTTGAACAGCCATTGCTTCAGAGACCTCCAAAGCGGTCCCGTGCGTCTCAACGGATGCCAATGAGAACGGAGTCTTTAGGGACCCATAGCTCTTCACGTTCAAAAAATCAGAGTGACGATCGCTGCTCAGCCGATGTAGCGTTCCATCCCTGTCAGATTCAATCGATCGGGGGGGAGCTGATTGTTCATCCGGAAGACGAAGAACAGGGAGCTGGGATTCCTCTTTCGAGGCTTTCAACTCCTTGGACTTTTTCATCAGGGATTCCTGCAAAGCATTGTGTAGTTTGATACTCTCTGCAGTCAACGAGGCTGCGCGTGAAGTAGTCCGGCTGGTCGGTGCAGACAGAGACGAAGAACGAGCTGGGATGGCTGGGGGGAAATCCATGGTCCGTTGATCAGATTCATCCGACTCGGAATGCGTTCGGCCACGGGGTCGAGACTGTCGTGAAGAAACAGTGTCCCCGTCCTTCACCTCCTTTGACTCTTTGGTCGAACTGGAAGATGAGCTATCCCGGGGGACGGAGCCCACGCTGGGCGTCCGACGGCTGGAACAAGAGCGGAGAGAAGGCTCCCTTGAACGAGACTTGGTGCTGGAGGATCGCCGATCAGGGACAATCACAACAGGGATACCACCATTCTTCCAGATTTCGCGCCTGGCTTTGTTGCTCGAAATAGGAGGAACCGATGTGGTTGAAACAGAGCTCTCGCGTTTTCCTTCTTGGGGTCGCGTCTTGGGGCGCGATTCCCTCACAGGCGGTCTCTCGGTTTTCGCAGCATTAAGCGGATTCACAGTGGGTCTTGGAGGAACATTGGTAGATCCTCTCAATGTGCCCTGCTTTCGCACGTGTCGCAACGTCCTCTGTCTCTGGGGCTGGGGAGGGCCGTCAATAAGAACAGCCTCTACAACCGTAGACACGGTTGATTTGGTCGATTTTGTTGACTTCGTAGAGATTGCGGATGTTCGGCGGGCGTCAGAGCTAATTGAGGTGGCCGTGCTCGAGGGTGCAGTGGATGTCGTCGCACGGTCCGAGACGCCTCTCGAGGACGACATAGTATCAGCCCTCTTGTGCAGTGGCATGTGTCGCACGGCCTTGGCGGCTTGAGTAGGTGATATCATGGCAGGATCAACAACAATGGCCGCTTGGGAAACCGGTCGGGCTGTTTCCAGAACTTGAGGTCTCTTCTTGATAGTCACCATGCGCATCAAGTTGTTATCCCATTCCTGTTCCACTTCACTTATCGAGCTCCAGTCGCCGTCAAAGCTGCTGAATTCTCCACCGGAAAGGGAAAGGTTAGTATCGTCAAAGGGGGCAAGGCTGGCAATGGCCAAACCCAAGCCTGTCAGTTTGGTGGGTATGGCGTTCTTCTTCTCAGGCACGTGGCGGACGGTTGACCGAGACGCCTTGGTCACGGCTGATGTCTTCTCCTCGTCCTCTGACGAGGCTTCCTCGCGGGCAGTCTTAAAAGAACCAGAGCCAGTGTGGGAGCCTGCAGTCGTGGCCTTGGAGGCAGCGCGATCACCCAAAGCCGGCCGCAGCATGGCCGGGCGGTTCGTGGGTTGGGGTGGCGTCACGTCGGGCGTGGGTGGACTTCTCTGGTTGGGAGGCGTCGAGGGTGGTAGAAGAGCAGAATTCTTTGGGGTTCGAAAAGCAGAATCAACAAAAGTTGGGCTCGCAGGGGGGCCAGACGATGTGCTGGACGATTTGCGCGAGTGTCGGGGTGGAGTGGGTGGTAAATCGGGGCCCCTTCCTATCCTCTTTGACTGGTGCTTGAGCGTTCGAGGGCTGGATGGCTGGGCACCGCGGTTTCTGCTGGAATCCTCCCTGGCAACAGGGCGGGTCGTGTCAATAGTTAAATCAAAACTCTTCGGTCCGGCCCGAGGAATATGCACAGAATCATGACCCGAGTCGCTGTGAGAGCGAGGTAGAGCTTTGTGCCTCCTGAACTGTCGCTGCACTACGAGTCCAGAATCCTGAGTAGTGTCAAGGGGAGCTGTCATGGTGGGCGGAGAAATGGCGTTTTCGGCTGCAAGCATGCCCAAGGAGCTGATATTCCGTGGTCTGCCTAGCAGGTCGGGCTTGCGACAGTGTCGTGCTGGCCGCGGGTGGCCGTGGGCATTCTGTGTTTTCGCGTGGTTGGCTCAAGAAGCAAGGTGAGTAGGATTGGCGCGGAGCACTGTTACGAAGCGAATAGGGGGCGCGAGGTGGGCTGGAGGGCGATCCAAGACATTCGAGAAGCAAGAAAAGCGATGGAGAGGGGGGTACAGCGGCAGGCCGAGAAAACTCAAGCGAAGTCGCGGCAGGATGACGCAGGCGCAGGCGCGAGGGTGGCCCGATAGAAATAATATTCTGAAATCACGACGCTGTCTGGATTGGCGAGCGCAGAGGCTAGCGAGACATAGTAGAGGCGGGAAGCGATAACGGTTAATTGCACCTTCAGCGGGTCGCAAGCGGTTGCCAAGCCAAAGGCGGGAAGCAATGCGACGAAGTGAATCAGGTAGAGCAAATAAAAGGAGCCAGGTGTTGAAGTGGTGGTGGAAAGCCAAGGGGAGATGATGTTGGGAGGGAGTTGAATCACGACCAACTAGATGACGGGGGCGATGAGGAATGGGCGTCGAGGGGAGTGGAGATCGCACAAGGAGGCACCGGAGGGCGCTAGGTTAGGTACAGCAGGAGAAGAAAGTGAGGTCTCAGTGGCCTCAGCGGTGCCGCGCAGCGTAGTGGTCACCCACCGGAAAGACCACGACCGTCCGCGAGGCTCAGTGGACGCTGGGCGAGACTCACCGCGGATGGTGGCAGCGAGCGGCCCAATGGGTGCCAACAGAGGTGACCCAGCGGTGATCCTCGCGGACGGCCCAGTGGTGATTAGGGATTTTACAGCGACTGACGCAACCTTAGCAGGGACAACCCCTCCTCCTGTCCACCACTCCACCCAAACTAGGGCGACGTCTGGGTCTTGCTTGCATGAGTATGCACTCGCCAGATGCTGGGTGGTGGATGACTGTCTCTCAGCTGCGCGCTGCCTTCTTTGTCGCCGGAGCTATCAAGCGCCGTGGGGTCGAGCGAAGCGACACCTGTGCCCATTGTTGTTGTTGTTTTTTCCTCGGCACCTCACTACGTTGTGTCACGTTGGGCACTGTTTGGCGAGGCGCCAGCAGATGCTGCTGGGCGTCTTGGTCAAAGAGTATTGGGCCCATTGGCAAGCCTCGCTCGCCTGGCGAGTCCACACAATCCTCTGGGACCAGGCCAGATCACTAATGCTGTCCTCTCTTTGGAACCATTGACGCAGCTAGCCCAGGTGGGGACGGCGGAAGGCGGAGCGCAGCAGGACAACTGGGATGACTTGGGATTGGACTGATGTTTCCTTGTTTTTTGTCAATGGCGAACGCTGATGGGCTCCCAGCCACATCCATGCTGTCTAAGCGCAAGCTCCCCCTGATATACCCGTTTGCCACCTGTTATTCTGACGGGCGTTCCCTTCGCTGTCACTAGCCAGGTCAGAGCAGAAATAGTAGCTTGTTCTGGGTTGCACTAGCATCTTGGGAAAAAAACCTAAGACAGACAGCTAGCCTACCGACGAAGCCGGCCTCGGTACCTAGGTTGTCGATAGGAATAGTCGCCATGTGCGGCAACACCCCTCCCCACCCCATCTTCGCACGTTAGCACCTATGCAGGCAGCATCACGGAAACAAGGCGTGACGAGGACCGGAGTGTTGGTGATACAACCCTCCGCGACCCTCAACCGCGCCCTGCCCCCCAATCCCACCACGGCTAGGAGAGCCAGCGTCACGATGAGAGGGAGAGAAGGAGAGGGAGAAAAGGGAAATCGTCCCATCTCGGACTCCGGCAGAACGGCGCTACATGAATCATCCAAGCCAGAGCCCTTGGCGAATAAGCCGTGTCAGAAAGGCTGCCCGGGAGCACGCCGCTAACAAGAGACTGCACTCTGCAGCCCGCTGCAGGCCTGGGCATGGCAGCAGACCACTCACAGTGCGCTCTGTCGTCGCAACCCTCTTCTCTTGCAGGCCCATGAACCGAATCAGAGCCAACTGCTGCACACCTGCAAGCCACCTCTCCCAGGTAACGCGGCCAGAGGTTTAACGTGAGATAGGCAGGTCCTTTTTCCTCCCCTCCTCCACCCATGGCTTAGTTTGGGTGACGGCGAGCCCTCTTCCTCGTCTGGATTGGATCAGGATTGGCTTCTCCCTCAAACCCCCCCAAGCGGTATCTGGCATCTCGTCCTGCCCCGGGTGGGGTCGACATGACAGTCCCGCACATGGTGCTTCTGTGCTGCTGCTGAACCGTCTGAAGTCACAGCAGTAGATGAGACAAGGAATTACCTCATACGTTGCGGGCTGCCGCCTTGCAGACGCACGTTCAGGACCTGATTTGTCCAGCCAGCCATGTTTTACCTGCTTTTTCTCACCAGTCGCAACCTCAATCCCTGAGTCCCTGCATCTTGCATCGAGGCGTCTTCCTGCGACAGTCATATTTGGCTTCCATTCTCCTCAATTCATGCACCAGCACGGGGCGAAGACTTTTCTTCCAACCTGACTGGTCAAATCCGGAGTGGTGCCATCGTCGAGCAGTAAGAAGAGAAATTCAATGCCGGCAGTCGCTCGATTGAAAATTTTTGCTTCAGTCTTCGAGGGCAACGGCCGTGCAATTCGTCCGGTGACGTGACAGGAAACGGCACATGCCCAACCCAACCCAGCCCAGCCTCCCCTCACCCTTCTCCATTCATACATGCTATGTGGATTCGTCCAAGGGTCCGCTGCCGCAATAAGGTTTGCGCATTCTATCTTTGGCTATTGCCTTTCTTGCACCAAGCCGTGGCTGTGGCGCAGAGCACCATGCGAGACATGATTGCCCATCGGTTTACTATGCGAGACAGCTCTCGCAACTACAAAGTGAAATCATACGGGTGCGGTGGCTGGTTAGGACTTCAGCTTGGCGTAAAGTGCACCATACAGTGCCATGGAGAAAAGCCAGTCATCTAAAAAATTCGCGACTAGAGAGACGCCCTTCGGAGAGTCGGCAACTTACTGACACACGTTGCTTCAACTTCATTTCACTCACGTCCGATTGACTGGTTTTGTGCATATTCCCATATTCATTACGCGTGTACCGCTAATTGTTATGTGCTGCGTGTCAGCACACGAGCATTTCCTAGCCATTCACCTTTGTCTATATGCATGTACGTCGCCACGACGATGTCGATCCGATGGCACTGTAGGGTAGATATTGGTGAAGGAATGCATGACGCAGTAGACTCATAAACACGAAAGCAGGTAAAAATACGTCGCCCGAGTAGGAGGCTGGGTTCGTATGGATGATGTGATGGTCCCGGGGGCGAGAGAGGTGACGTTGTGTTTATTTACGTCAGTAATATTACAAGTTTCTGTTATTTTCTCACAGTTGTGGGAAAAACTTATGCAGCCTGCTGCTGCCCGCCCCGTCACTACCAATAAATCACGTGCGCTGTCTATCATTTATGAACATGTTGCTAAATAGGGAACTCCGTGACATTGGTGCGAATGCAAGCACCTGATCGGCCCCTTTGTGGCAAGGGCTCATCTGAAAGTGCATTGGAAGATCGGCCATCTACGATAGCATAAGACGGGATACCTCGCTGCCACTACATGGCTGATCCATGTCACTGATCAACGAGACCCTTTTCCACAAACAAACCAGGCCCATCGGGGGCTACAATACGACGTGAACTCGATCCGTCAAGATGCTGGTGTCGTGGCCCATTTTTGCACATGCAATGACTGCAGGTGCGGGGGTTGGTTTCCGCTTGGGTGCCGATATACGAAGTTGGCGCTGTCGGATTTTCCCAAAACAATTTTTCTGACAGCACACATTTTATGCCGTCTTTTTTGTCATGATTATACTCACCGAAGCTTACCCGACACAGAGAAGGACTGAATATGCTTAAGCGAACCCGGAAAGCTTGGATCGAGTGCATTGGAGCCCTGTTCATGGATAACGGGTTTAGCATTGGCGGCCCGCAATTCGGGGATCGTCTGACTAGCTGGGAGCTATGGCACCCTCCAGAGTGCCTCTTGGCCCGCGCAATTTGTGCGGAGGGGGGGAGTGAGATTTTACTTTGTTTTTCTGGACAGACGGCTGGCTGATATATAACAATTGGCGAACTGCCGACAGAACCGCTAGGCAGTGTATTCCGAGCGTGGTGGACACGAAGGCGGCGGAGCAAAGCTGTGGCTGGGGCTGGGGAGAGACATGAGGCTGAAGGCTGCCGGCGAGTCGGCGCCCACGGAGCCCAAACGACCGGCACCGGGGCACTGCACCTGAGCTAAAGTTCTCACGCAACGTTGCTCTTGGTGGCCGTCAAGATCGCAAAATGGACACAGGCAGCCGTTACTGGACCTCTTCGAGCGACTGGCCCGCCTCATTCGGGGTAGTGAGACCGTTGTTCACACCTACACGAGCCTTACGGATGACAGAGCCGTTACGAATCGTGCGCAAAGACAGGCGTACGAATAGTGAGAAGCCACCAGATAGGATGACAGACCACCACCTGCGGAGAATAGCGAAATGTTCCGACTGCGTGTAGTTGGATCAAGCTTGACTCATCCAACATTTTTTACCATTGCATGGACATGGGTCCGATCAACCTCGTGGCCACCGTCACGAGAAAAAAAACAGAGCACACACACGAAAAACCCCGGCCCCCAAGATCTCCAGATGGAAGTTTGCGATGCAGGGCCCGGGAACCTGGCCACAGGACTTGAATGCTAAATTTACTCACAATGAGATCACACTGGGACGCTCTGACCGTTGGGAATTCCAGCGATTTCGATGGCGCATATTGGGTCTCGTAGGGCTTGGCGCCACAGTGGTGGCGGGACTGGCCGAATCGGATACCGGCAATGCCGGGCACATGGCACTCTGCCTGAGCTGGAACCCACAGGCCTGCCGGTGTACCAAGAATAGGTCACTGGCTTGTCTCGCCTCCGCCATAGAAAAAAACAACACTCGGCATTTTCACTTTGGCTTTGTGGGCAGTGCCCTCCTTGTGCCGGGCCACAAATTCCAATAGGTCCAAGTATTCCAATGTGCACCTGGCCAGCATGTCGGCGCTGTGGAAGCCCGACAATTCGTCACTCGGTGCCGGATTCACCTGTGGCTGAACACAGCCATACTGCGCAGAGAAGCCACCGTGATTGATGTACGGTGATGACATACGCGGGAACCATCCAGATGCATGATGCAACGTGGGTCTGGGCTCTGGCGGACCACCAGCATGAAAAAACGGACATGCTCGCGGAGAGATAGAGAAGCCCATTACACGATGGCCGCTTGTGCTGTTTCCCATTTTGGAACGGGGAGGGAGGGCTGGTAGTGGCTGTCAGCAATACGGCGACCCACGCTTGCCCACCCAACAACACGCACCTCGTATCGGTTTCGCCATTTCGGCCAGCCACCAGGCCATAGTGCTATCAGCCCTGCAAGCCGGTCGGCCGCTATTGGTCTCAGGATGTAGTCTAGATGGCAACTCTAGGCCTGGAGAGGGAGCTTGTCTTTGGTGGTTCGGCCGGGGCACCGAGGGGGGTGGAGGTACGCCAGGCGACGAGAATATAAGAAAGCCTCCTCCAGTCCTCTGGCCGGTTATCTCATTGCCCAACACACCACCGTCTTTCGTTTAGAACCAGACTTCGCTAGTTCATCGACTCTCTCAAACTCGCTCGACCAGTCACCAACTTCCTCAACCAGTCCATTCGCTTGATAACTGAACCACACCACACCAAACCAACAACCATGAAGGCTGCCGGTCTCATTGTCGTCGCTGCCGCAGCTGTTGCCAGCGCTGGATACACAGAGCAAGAGAGCAAATACGTTTGCAAGGGACCCAACACCAGCTACTGTCTTGGGGGGGACATCATTCTTCGATGTGATGAGAATGGCAACGCCACACCTGGGCGATGCTCGGATAACCTCGCTGGATACCCTCCTCTTGGAGGAGTTGCTAGCTGCTACGAGAAGCCCGGCTCTTATGGCCAAGCTGCTTGTGAAAAGAACGTGAGTGACTGCATGTCCTGATATGATGATGTTGTTGTGCTTTGGACTAACAAGATACAGTGCGTTGTCTACTACGACAATGAGCCTTACACTCTACCCGCATCGCTCTGCACGCCCACCTACACTGCCAGCACCACCACTGTCGTCACAACCCCCGCGACTGCCTACGAGCCCACTCCTGAGGTCACATTGCCGCCCAAGCACAACTCGACCTTGCCCGGTGGCCCTGGATATCCTGGATACCCAGGCTACACCAGCAAGCCTGGCCATGGCGGCCATGGCGGCTATGGTGGCCACCCAGGCAACTCTACCGTGTCTCCCCCAGAGCCCACTGGTTACACCACCAAGTGTGCTACCTACGTCTACCCCAACCCTACCCACCCCGGCGAGTCTGTGACCAAGACAATCACCTACACAGCGCCTGTTTACCCTACCGGATACCCCTACGGTCCCAAGACTACCTTCCACCCCGTTCCCTCGGGCTCGCCTCCCGGTAACAACAACGGCACCTACGGTGGACACGGGTCAGGCTCTGGCTCTGGCTCTGGCTCTGGCTCTGGTTCTGGGTCCGGTTCTGGTTCTGGGTCCGGGTCCGGGTCCGGGTCCGGTAGCAATGTTCCCGTCGGCCCCACTTCCACTCCTACCCCCGGACCCGTTACCGGCGCCGCCGCTGCCAACGCCGTCAGCGGTTTGCTTGGCGTCGTAGCGGTTGTCGCTGCCTACCTCATCTAAACTTCTCACCACACATATTTGCATACTACTTGTTTTAAAAACTTCACGCTCCTTTGACGCGATATGATAGCGAGGCATATGGGATTGGATTTTTGGCATTTTTGTTTTCGCGCGCAAGCGACAGGCGTTGGGTCATCATTAGCTCCGGTCAAATGGGCAATGCCCACCGGATGGCGGAAAGCCTAGGGATATGGAATTGGAAACTACAGCGTCTATCCATAGATGGACGCATTCTTTTTTATTATACTTTAATCTTAGTTACATAGGATACATCATTCCTTTAAATCAATCACCGAGGGTCCTTCCCAGTATGCAACCACCGGTGCGGCTTCCTTTTCCGCGTCTATGATACCTGGTGTGTTTCTTCTCGTCCTCTCCGCATCCCGGTGCAGCAGAAAGTCCATGACCCATGCATGGGGCGCCGGCTTGTCGTTGCGGCTCACGTAGCTTAAATAGAGGGCGTAGCGAAACAGAGTGTCCCGCAGTGTTTCCACCGTGGTGCCGGTCCTCCCCAGGCCGTTTTGGATGGCCGCAATGGTCAGCTTCTCACCACCACCACCATCACCGCCGCCACCACCATCTCCCGGGCCCTCGCCCCTGGCCACGGGTTCCCCGGGCGAGCGCGGAGTCCACGATTTGCCGTGCACGCTGGCCCAGAGGGCGAGCAAAAAGGACTCAGTGATGGGCAGGCCGTCGGGCACGAGGCACTGCGGGGACCAGATGGCGCGGGTGCGGTGCGCGGGGTCCCGGGCCGTGGCCACGAGCGTGCTCCGGGCCACCTCGGCGTCGAGGAAGGTGCCGAGAACCTGGAACGTGCGCCTGGCGAGGATGACGTTGAAGGCCCGCGAGGTGAGGCGCGCTGCTGCGCAGCTCGATGCGGGGAGGTGGCCGAGGATGGCCTCGAGAATCTCCAGCGGTATCTTGTTCATGGCTGCTGCTTGTGTGTGTATATAGATGGATTTGGGGAAGAGGAGAAAGGGGGAGAGAGGAGGGGAGAGGGAAGAGGGGAGAGGGAGGGTTGATATTAGGTTGTTGATGTTTGGGGTTTTGGGGGAGCCCGATACAACATGTCCTGGATTGGAATTCCCGCCGGCTCGATGGAAGGAATCAAGATGACATTGATGATGGAGGAAAAAATCGACCGAGGCTTCCCCTACCTCCCACCCCTTCCTATCGAACTGATGGGTCCAAAATGAATGGTATTTGCTTTGTTTTGCTTTTCTTCAGCCACTTTTTGTGCCCAAATGTTGGGGACGGCACGGGACAGCTCGCGCGCTAATCTGGATCGTCGTCGTTTATTCAAACTTATGGATGAGTTATGAAGGCGGCTGTACCAGCTGCGGCAGGCTAACTTTGGGCGGAGGGGTGAGCGAGGTGCGGGGAGAGGAGACAGAGAGTGTCAGAGGAGGCAAGAACCAACAAAAGTTCAGAATAAACAATTCCCCCTCCTTCTTCTTCCTTCAGTGGGGTTCATGGGTCTAATAGACGTTGGTGTTTAGCAAACAAACAAAAGGATCGGTTTTCCACTGAGTCAGACGGCTAGTCTGGCTTGGGAGAAGGATTGAGTGAACCTCGGATAAGGTGCCCATGGAATGCTAGGTCTTACGATATACCCGCTGACGGAGCCAGGATGCGGATCGCCAATCACGGGCATGACGAAAGCAGTCGAATATACCTTTATTGTCCACCTGAATGGTAACTCGGTTTCTGCATTTCCCCCACGTGCTATCTCCCAAATTCCTCTTCTGCTGCAACGGGCCGCAGAGGTTGATGTTGAAATTGGGAGGGGGGGTTAAAGTTGGCTCCATTTCTCCATCAATCTCCTCCACATGCTCTCCATCCTCCCCCTCCCCCCCCAATCTCCATCTAGGCAACCTGGTCCCCCGTCTCGGCCTGCCACCACTCCTTCATCATGCGCAACCTTGATGTCCGCTCGGCGGCGAGGCGCCTCCCCTCGTCCGTCTTCATCATGCCCTCGAGCAGCAGCAGCTTGTCGTCAAAGTGCTCCATGGTGTTCTCGAGGGTGCGGCCCTTGGCCCCGCCAAAGGCAAAGGTGCGCGCGATGCCCACGGCCCCGATGGCGTCGAGCCGGTCGGCGTCCTGCACCACGGCCAGCTCCGGGTGCCGCTCCGCGAGGGCGCGCACCCGCGCCGGGTCCTTGATCTCGGACGAGTAGCTCACCCCGAGGCAGATGGCCTGCACCGTGTCGGCCAGCGCCGCCGGCACCCCCAGCGAGCCCAGGTACGTCGCCACCAGCCGCGACGCGTCCTCGCCCGGTCCGAGGTACTTCTTGTCGCCCACGTCGTGGAGCAGCGCCGCCAGCGTCACCAATGACCGGTCCGCGTTGGCCGTGTGCTCCTGGATGTGCAGCGAGAGTCGGAGCACGCGCTGGATGTGGTTGAAGTCGTGTGAGGCGTCGTAGTTGGACATGTACCGCTCCACGTACGCCGTCACCTGGGCGATGAGGCCATCATCGATGGCAAAGTCCTGCGAGGCCATGTTGAGCAGCTGGGGTCGACCTGGTTCTTCCGTTCGTCTCTTCTTTGGGGCAGAGAGCTCTGGGAGAGGGGTTGTTGGGCGTTGGTGCTGGTGACAGATGTTCAACAATTTGTGGATGTGACCTGATTCGCACACACCGCGATTGGTCTCGTTTGTGATGCAAGTCTCGAGACCGGATGCACGCTAGTCTCGTTCAACAGCAGCCCTATCTTGCAATTGATCTTGCTCGTAAAATTAATGAAAGAGAGAAAAAGAGTGCAGTGCGATTGAGAAGGCATTGCAAAATCACATATCACAACAATGCTTTAATTAAACTGACTGAATGACTCAATTATTGGACAGGCTGTTTGATTCCTATTCACGATGCATCACCAAGAAATGGTGTCTCGCCGTGAAGGCAGATAGACTGCAATAGGGCCCCGCAGTAAGCATTAATTGGCATAAAAACACTGATTAAAAATTAAGCAGGGGAATGAAAGCAAGAAGCCGCTCTGCCTGGTGTCAACAAAGAGCAAAAAAGTCTGGGTGTCTGTATTGTACAGATGGCGGTCTCTCCCGCCGGGAATTGAACCCGGGTCTCAAGCGTGACAAGCTTGCATACTGACCACTATACTACGGAAGATATCAGGCGTTTGCGCCCGAGTAGGTGGTTTGTTGGGTGAGTGTGAACTTTTATCCATTATAAGGGCACAGGGCATTGGACCCTTCTGCTCAAACCTTGATCTCCACTACCGCGGAAGGATCCGACCCGAATACCGTTGACAGTTGTCGCGAGTTTATTAACATATATTGAAGTGCGGGTTGTTAATAAACCTTCAATGAACTGTTGCCTAATGAATATAGTCTGTGTGTTATATAAGTGGTAAACTATTTACAGTGTTGCCGCTCCTCGCGCTCGCGATGTTGACTTACTCTATTCGAGAATTCCATCTGCCTGTACAATTTCATCATCAATCTCAGTTAGATCAGTTAGAATGGCTGTGCCATCCGTTTACCAAACCCATCCTTGACACGCCAGGGCACTCCTCCTCGGGAAGATGCCCCTGAGGCTTACGAGGTATGCAGGGAGCAATCCTGCTCGTCACAGTGCCAGGCGGCAACTATTCTCCATGCCTTGCTTGCAGGATGTGATCCGCGGGCGCATTGACTTTGTCAGATAGATTTACCAGTTATTGGTGTGTTACAGTCGTCTCAAGCGATTCAAGCACTTCAATGCGTAAGCGGCATGTGGTCGTCACGGTCACGGGCAGAAGTGAAAGCGAGAACGGAATGAGCCCATGTCCGTTGAGATAGGAATCCTTGACTCGATGGAGGCAGTACCACCAAGTCACAGACCAACCTCCCCACACAAGCTTGCGCTGGAGCCCTTCGGCTACGAGGTCCTACCGGAAGAGATCCTTTGTTTCTTCGGGTCGGTAGGTCCACGACGATCTGGGAATTAGACCCGCGGACCGCAGGCCGCGGAACCTTCTGCCCCCCCTCCCAAAGACAGGAACATGGCCGTTGATGGAGGCGGGCTGAGAATATTGAGCGGTGGGAAAGCAGAGCCGTGTGACTGTCCTCACATACCCGCCGGAGCTAAAATGTATGGCATGCATAGAGCCGAACGCCCGTGTTGATTGTTGATGGCTGGACCCTGAGAAGGAGGGTGAGAGATGCCGTGATGGCGTTGACGACCGGCAAGGGAGGTGTGGGTCCACGGTCATCTTCTCGGGGGCACGCGGACGGGGTCGCAGAAACGGCGACCATGGTATGCAAGCTTGATGATGGTCAAGACATGGTTTTCACCGTATTAGTACAGTTAGTCCTTTCAGCCCTCGTCGTAAAGGGTGTCATCAGAGGACGAGGGACCTATCGGTGTGGAGAAGCTGGTTCCGCAGGCAGAGGGAATTTTTGGCGAGGCGTCACTTTTAGCCACTATCTCTCTCTTAACCTCAGAGACAAGGAAACAGACCTGTCAAGCACCGACCAGCCCCCCCCCCCTTGTCGCAATAGGTCAGCAGAGGTGGCCAATGGATATTGCGGTGGTCATGTCTTCTTGACAGGAATCGCACGGTTGGCTTCATGATTTATCATGGACCTACACGGCGACTTGACAGGTCTCAATTAGATTGCGTGTAGTCCGAGCAGCGTTGGTGATTAATTGAGGCAACCAAGTTGCGAACCAAGGAGAAGCAAGGTCAGCGTTCCTTCGTGCACATTCCGACTCGTCCGATCCCCGAATGACTGCATGATTGTTCAGTGGTATTGCATTGCAGAATTGATGGGCGAGGCCAATGGGAGGGTGGCTGTGGAATCACTGGCATATTGAGACAAGCGTGCATGATCCATGACACCCTTTGTCTTTGCGTGTTAATCTTCTTTGTGTTGCGTTGCAGCTAGCGTGCGAGTCATCACAGCTGAGCAAAAGTGCTCCCAGCCCATCGCATCACGGCGATGAGCATGGCATGGGGATCGGAATGGCGATGCAGATGCAAGCTGCAAGCTGCAAGCGCAGTAGAAACAGATGTAGTGTGTGCAGTAGTGAGGTCGATTGTTGACGTCGCTTATTGGCCGTCCTGCGGGGTGACGAGAAAAGCCCAGCCCCGCGCTGCCACGGACCAATCGAGGGCCGATAATAAACGCCTTTGGCCTGTGGGCGCACGCAGCAACGGACCTGTCGCGGGGTTTTCTGGTGCCGGTGCTGGAGCCACCCCGCCGAAGTGCTGCTAATTTTTGCTACCGGCCCCCCCTCCTCGCGGCTGGGGAGGTGGGGGGTGGCCTGCTACTCGCTGGTGCTTAACCGCCGACCTCATGGCCTCATGGCCCAGTGTGTGATGAGCAGCACCATGGCTGCCGGCACCCACACGGCGAACTGGATGCTTCCCTGCACGAGCTCCCTGATTGGCTGCGCCCGCCGCCACTGTCCTTGTGCCTCGGTGGCGCTAGCCTCTGCCGGGCTATGGCAGCGCAGGATGGGGTGTAGTGGGCAGCGCAGCGCAGGGCAAGGCGAGGGAGGTTCCTGTACGGTACCGCATTGCAGCGCACCGCACCGCGCTGCACCGCAGGAGCATGGCTAGCATGCGTCTTCCTTGTTTGTTTGTGTCCTCCCCAGGGGCGAGTCTTTGCTGATCCACCCGGCCCTCGTGGTCCTCTCCTCTCCTCCCGCCCGCTGGGCCGTGATAGTTGGCCGCTTCACATATAATACCCAGCTCGCCGCCGCCCCCATTGCCTTTTTTTCTCTTCTTCTTCAGCAAGCCTCAAAACCCAAATCCCTTTTTCTGTTTTCCCCCCTTCCCTACCTTTGTTTTTTCTTGTTTCCATAGAGCCGGTCTCTATTCTCTCTTTCTAATCTTGTCTCTAATCTGCCACCATCCAAACTAAAACCAAAAAACCCACTCAAAGTTGCCGGTCAGCTTCAGAGACATACCATTTTCACCAATTTTCATGATTTGATTTGCCCCACGACTCTAATACCAACTCTCTAATAACGGAAATCTGGGATTTCACTTGCTCGCCAAACCAACCAAACAAACAAGCACATTTTTCAACTTTTCAGCAACTACATTAATTCAAACGCAAAAATGTCGGCCATCCAGCTCTCTTTCTCTCTCCGCGTCTCCTCCGGCGTCAAGACCGTCCACCTTCTCGGCTCCTGGGACAACTACGTTGGTCAGCTCCCTCTCTCCAAGGACAAGTCCTCGTCCAAGTCTGGCTCCTGGAAGGGCACTTTCCGCTTCCAGAACGCCACCCTTGAGGCTGGCCAGCGATACTGGTACTACTACATCATCGATGGCTACCACGTTGCCCACAACCCCAGCGTCGACTCCACCGTCGAGCCCACCACCGGCCGTGAGCTGAACATCCTTGACGTTCCCTCTGAGCGCAAGTCTTCCTCCAAGTCCTCTTCCAAGTCGTCTTCCAAGTCCTCTTCCAAGTCTTCCTCCAAGTCGTCTTCCAAGTCTTCTTCCAAGTCCAGCAGCAAGAGCTCCTCCCGCTCTTCTCTGTCCGTTGAGATCCCCAAGGGCCGACCTCTTTCCGTCTCCCAGATCAAGGCCCCCAAGCCCGTGTCTCCCCACGCCACCAAGAACATCTTGAACGCCGACTACGACATCGACGAGCTCACTGCCCGCTTCGAGAGCGCCGAGATCGACGAGGACATCATCACTGACTTCTCTTCGTCTCCCGTCTCTTCCACCGGCTCTTCCCTGTCCTACCGCTCCGACAGCTCCTCGCCCAGCTCCTCGCTCTCTGGCTACAGCACCCCCGGCTCTGAGGTCAGCACCTGCACCTGCGAGCGCTACGGTATCACCCGCAAGGGCGACCGTGTCAAGCTTGACTGTGGCGGTGCCCGATGCGGCTACGACTACGACAGCGACAGCTCCTTCTGCTCTGACGACGAGGAGTGCGAGCCCGCTCCCCGCTCCCGCCGCCACGGCATGGTCGTTGCTTAGAGGATTCATCACGACTCTGCTTGCATATAGAGGAAACTTAGTAATGGAGGCTGAGAGAACCATCAGCCGTTCGCTCCTTGCACTGAGCAGCCACTGGCCGCGCTCTCGCGCCGGGCTGACTCGCCTAATGTTGTTGCGATAGCAGCACAAGCCTTCGCTTTACGACCCGCGCGTCCGCGGGCCCGGGATGGAAACCAAGCTGGCCTTGTCTAAAGCCTCCCGCGTCCGCGTCGTGTGACACCCAATGGGTCGATGCTGCGACCCCCCGCCGGTGCAACTGCTCCTGTTGCGCCTGCGCGGATCACCCCCTTTCTCGTTGGCTCCCGAGCGAGCTGGGATGTGCGTGAAAGCCCTTCCCACGGGAACTGACAAAAAGACAATGCTGGAAGATCTCATTCTGTGTTCGACGGACGGGATTCCACCTCCAGGATGGTCAAGCTGTGGATGTAGTACTGGACTAACGTTGATGGACGGTCTGGACTAGCCACAAACACGCGTGGCAGACCAACAAAGACAAGTATATTTTTTGGTATCTGTCAGTATAGATAGTTAGATGACGATTGAATCTATTATCATTTAAAAAACTTGTTCCGGATCCGAAACGTGATGACCGTAGGATTGTCGTATGCCGCGATGTGTCCAGCGAGCCCGGCGTCTGTCAATTAACTTACCACGAGATGCCTATAATTAGCAGAAACAGCGGTTAAATACCCGTCTCGCCTTTTCGGGTCAAAGATGAGACCCATGAAGTGGCGCCAGCCGCAGCACAGGTCCATTCCACCTGCCTCGAGTCAGAAGGCGGGGAGGCTGATAGCGGGGTCGTTTTAGTGGGCAGTAGCAGCGGGAGCAGTTGCAGCAGTAAAGGGAGCTACTACGTGTCGAGGTGCTGCACTTGCTGTCTCAATCCATCATCCACACACCGACATCCCCAGAAAGCTCCTTTGAAACCTGTCATCTATCCATTGAAGATTGCGGGTTCGACGTCTTCATTTCCACCTGTACCGTTGCCGACCCCGTCCGAGCTACACACGCGACGTCCAGTCCCCTCCTTCATTAAAAAAAACCCCCGACTGCCCTCCGCCCGTTTCCCGCTCTAATTCACCATGGCCGACGACCAGCTCATTCTCCCAATCATCGACTCTCACATTCACATCTACCCCGCCTCCGAAACAGATTCCCTCGCCTGGTGCACTCCCGAGAACCCCCTCGCCGGCCAGCATTCGGTCGAACAGTACAAGGAGGCTGCTCGCTCTGCCCCCTCTCTCCTGGGCTTCATCTTTGTCGAGACAGATCGCAAAAATGACCTTGAGACCGGTGCTGCAGACGGCTCTGGCTGGGAAGCCCCCCTAAAGGAGGTGAACTGGATCAAGCGTGTCGCTCTTGGCCAGCCTCTTGAAGGCGAGGGCCACTCTGCAGACGATGCTAAGCTGTGCCTGGCCATCGTCCCCTGGGCCCCCCTGCCCAGCGGTGTTGCTGTTGTGGAGAAATATCTGGACCGCGTCAAAGAGGAAGCCGGTGAAGCCTGGCCCAAGGTCAAGGGCTTCCGATACCTGTTGCAGGACAAGCCCCACGGAACTATGCTCGAGAACGACTTTGTTGAGAGCGCCAAGCTGCTGGGCCGCAAGGGGTTCGTTTTTGAAGTTGGCGTTGACCAGCACAGACGAGGCAAGAAGCAACTTGAAGAGCTCGTTGCCTTTGTCGAACGTGTCCATGATGGTGTGCCCGAGGAGGAAAAGGTCACTTTGGTTCTGAGTAAGCCAGCCCTCTTATCTTGCTTCTGGTGTGATGCAAATCCCAAGCTAACAATCGCCTCATTAGACCATCTCTGCAAGCCCGACCTCAGCATCTACAACCTCACTTCTGACCCAGGTTTCACTGCTTGGCGTACTGCTATGTATACCCTCAGTAAGGATTCCCACGTCTACATGAAGCTCTCGGGCGGTTTCTCCGAGATGCCTGAATCCCTCAAGAACCAGACACCCAATCATATCTTCGAGTCTACGTTGGGATGGCTGGGTATCGTCCTGGCTACATTTGGCCCTAGCCGCATCATGTTCGGCAGCGATTGGCCCGTCTGCACTGTCGGTGCCGAAGATGCATGGCCACGCTGGCACAGTGTGGTCGAACGAATGTGCTGGATGGCAACACTGAGCGATGAGGACAGGGCTATGATCTTTGGGGGGACCGCTAAAAAGGCTTACCGACTGTGAGGTATAGAAATTAGAACTGAAATCTTCACCTTCTCGAGGTATGGCCCTTGTTGACGACATGAGATTTTGAACGACCATCATGGCATATGATGACATGGAATTGAGATACCAACGATCATTAATAGTACCCCATTTTGCCCACTCGCAGGGCTTGAGCTGCATCTCGCCTCGCAGTTTACCTACTTTGGTTGGGGAAAGACTTCTTAAATAAAATTGCATGAATCTCGTAATCTACTCCAAGATTCTAATAAAAATTCTCGAGCTGAGACACGAACTGGGCCCATTCAATGGTCCAAACGTCGTCAATTAAACCAACAGCATGTTGCAATACACAGAAGCCGGCCCTGTTCCTTAATTCTCAACGCCGCAAAGCATGAAATGACCCAAAAGCATACCATTCACGCCCTCGCCATGGGTGGCCATTGCCAATCGTCCCCAAGACTCAATGCTCGCAAATTAAAATCCAAGTCATACAGTTTTCTTCTTTCTTTCATCATTCTTTGCCACATCACGCCGTTCATCCTCTGGTCTTCGTTTACTCAGCCCCGCGCCCGCGGTAGCTGCCCATCTTTTCAATCGAGCTCATGATGCCGCTGCGGGGAATGCCACCAGGGCGAGGCAGGCCACCAGCGCTCTTGGTTCGCTCATGGGGGCCGCGGAGGGCTGAGCCAGGAGCCCTCAGACCAGAGCCTCGGGGCATCACGGGTCGCTTGGGGGTCTTGGTCTCTTGGGGCATCTGAGGCATCTGAGGCTTGGCCGGGGCTGGAGTTGATTGAGCAACGAAGCTCTGCATACTCATCATCTCTTCGGCCAGCTGCACCAGCTCGCCCTTCTCCACCCGCTCCTTTTCGAGCATGCCGCGCAGGTCATTGTTGTCGTGCTTGATCGTTTGCACCTCAGCCTCAAGGCGTTGAATATTGGCCGTAAGTTCCTTCATCGTGGCGCTGTCGCGTACCGCCTGGGCTCGCAGTTCCTCGTTCTCGGCAGTCTCAGCCCTCATCATGGTCGTATCTTGTCCACGAAGACGTTCATTCTCGTTGCTGAGCTCTTGGATGTGGTTTTCCAACTCTCGTACCTTCTTTTCCCACCTTGTCTCGTAGGATTTCTTCAAGGCAGCAACCTTGGTCTCATGCTTTCCCTTGTAGAGGGCATGTAGCTCGCGAGCTACACGCTCAACGGCGAGCTCGACCTCGTGGTTGGTGTTCCTGGCCTTTTCAGGAGAGGCAGACTTCTCAGACTCCTTTCCAGCGCGCATACCAGCCATCTTGCTTTCCGCCTCCTGGTGCATCATTTCGGCCGCTTCCCTCCTCTTCTCGCTTTCCTCCAACTTCTCCTCCAGCTCTTGCCGCTCGCCCCGACTGGCGACGATCTCATCCTTGACACTTCGCAAGACGCTCTCCATGTCTCGCCCGCGGGTCTCCCATCCTTCCTTCTCCTCGGCTAGCTGATCTTTGAGAGCTCGAACTTCTCTTAGCTGTTCCATTGATTCTCCAACTCGCTTCTCTGCATCACCAACCGCAGTCTTGAGCGATTGAACCTCAGCTTCCTTGCCGCTCAGAGACGCCTTGAGCGAGCTGATTTCGGAAAGGAAGTTTGACTTTAGAGACTCGAGTTCGCGGGGAGTAATGCTGGGGACGCTGCGAGGCGTCGGCATTGGGGGTATGTCAAAGTCGATGAGGTTGGCTAGCTGCCGAGAGGGAGTGGCGGCAACTCCTGATCGCAGAGGAGATGGGTTTCCCTTTCCAGCAGGGGGTTTTTGAGGGTATCTCAATGATTCAGTGAAATCCAAAAGGTTAGTGGTGTTGCCCTCATGCATGGACGTTGGTCGAGATGTTCGGGAGGGCGAAGGATTGGACCGCCCGTTGGCCCGAGGAATAGCAGCAGCGCCCGACATCTTCTCAGGGGTCTGGCCAAGCTTCGCAAACGTTGTCAGGTTGGGCACGGCTGAGAATGTGCTAAATGTGCTGATCATGGATTCATCAGGCATCATGGAATCATCCACGTCCATCGGCGCGTCCTGAGGTGTGATATTCACAGTGCCGCAGCTGACGTTGTGCTCGTTCTCCATGTCGCTGTTGTCGTCTTCAAAAATCTCGATCGCACGTTTGAGGCCTACGTTCTTTGACAATGCGTCTTCCAAGCTCATTGTTCGCTCGGGGCTTGCTGTAGGGGTAGGACGCGGTGATTCTAACGAGTTGCTGACCTTAATAGGAAATCGTTTATCGGGCGACACCCTGCGCGAGTTGCGTCTGGAGAAGGCTCCACTACTAGGAGATGACCTCGATTCAATCGAATCCCGCTGGTCTGAGAGGATCTTGAGGGGCGAGAGAGCAGCTCCAGAGAGGACCCGGGAGTGTCGAGACTTGGATGGGGAAACGTTCTCCTTGTCACACGCGGTGTCGTTGTTTGACGAGATGAAGGGTGAAGACTCCTGGGAAGGCTCGTTCGTCACCTCAGACTGAACAGCGACTGCGTGCACCTCGTAAGCGTCGTACCGCCTGGCAGTGGGAGGTGTGTGAACGTTGAGAACTGAGTCTGTTGTAGGAGAGAGAGGCGAAGCCATCATGGAGCACGCTGAAATCAAAACAAAGCGTCAATGTTGAAGAGTTGCATGTAGATTGAGGAGGGGAAAAGCGTTCTTGGGCTTGTTGTGAAAAGGGTCTTATTGGAGCCGCGGAAGCTAGGACCAACAGAAACATAGCCTCGTTGACCTAGCAACATCGTTGGATATATATCACGTGATCACCCCTGAGCATGCACCCTGGCAGTGTAATTTGATGAACGGATATTATGAACTACATATTTACTAGACAGCAGCAAGGGGCTCGGTCATGCCCGCATACTGCCGAGACAATGTCCGTGGTCTATCTAGGATCGTGTGGAGCGTTCAGACGTTGCCTTGTTAGACATGCGAATTGCACTTGAATACACATATTCCGTGTGTACTCTGTCCCGGAAGCTGCATATGCAGGTGCATGTTCGTCGGGAACTTGTCAAGAGCATTCACGGCACCCCTCCCTTTTCCAAGGTAATCACAAAGTCAATTCATTGATTTGGAATAAAAGATAAACTCTAGTTTGTATTTGCGATAACTCGAAAAACAGCTTTTATTGTCCTTCATAACTCGTTACTTAAAGTGAAAGCAACATTTCCAAAATACACCATCTTTAGGCGCTTTTGAGAGCATCAGAAGAGTGAAAAGATGAAGAAGAAAAAAAAACAAGACAAATAGGGTCATAAAGTCGTTATCGGAAAAAAAAAATGAAAAAAAGTTTCCCAAATCTCTTTCGTTCCCAAACATCTCTTCCAATTGGAAGGTTCGAAGGAAATAATAAAAGAGAAAGCATGCTGCGTGGGGCCTCCCCCCAAAATTCATCGTCCCCGCCTGAGGATCATTACAGGCAGTGCTGTCTCTCTCATTCCATGCACTCATATCATTTCTCGGAAGCAGTCCGTGAAAAAGAAAATTGTTGCAGTGTCTCTCTCTTTAAGAAAAAATTAAGACCTCCATGCAAAGCGTGACTCATCAGCCATGTACATCCATGACAGTGCATCTCAGATAACATAGAAATGGAAGTCGTATCGTAACTCGTCAGCGTATCCTTAATCAAGATGCCGATGAGCAGACTGCGAATACCAAGAAAAACAAAGCAAGAGCGTTAACAAAGTTAAAGGAGTGTGTCGTTGCATCGCGAAAAGCCCGACGCAAAAGCCGCATTATTCGTTGGAGAAGCACTCTATGCATCCCGCAACGCCCAGAATGCTGCAACGCCTCCGACCGTGAGACGTGACAGTGGATATGAGCAAGGAGTCCTATTTCACAAAGCACTATCGCCTTCGGGGAGCAGCAATGGCTGACGCGGGCCTGTTCAAAGCGTCATATGCGGGTGCTGGTACTGTCGTCTCCAGCATAGTCTTTCGTCGCTTGAGGTCCATGTGGCCGTCGCTTCCGGGTCTGGCCAGCTCTTCATCGTCATCACGGCCCCGCTTCAGCACACCGCCCGCACCGTTCATAACGGGAGGCTGAGCGTAACCATTGGGCATACCACCCATGTCAGGGGCAGGAGCGTACACATCATTTCCAGGCGCGCCATTTGCAGCACCGCGGTCGTTGCTCATTACATTATACAGGTTGCTGGTGGTCTGCTGGACGCGGGGTGGCGTATTGTATCCACCCTGCTGAGGGTAGTAAGACTGTGTGGGAGCAGCAGTCCTGGGCGTTGCGCGCCCCGAGGGGGCAGGGTGGTTGGGCGAGCCAGTCATTTCGGCGGAGAGGTTGCTGTCGCTGGCGAGAGCCCCCACACCGGGTGCTGTGTAGTTGTAGTTGTTGCGAGCACCATCGTACGCGCCACTATCGTGGGTGTACTCGGCCTCGTGCTCATGTTCTGTCTCGTCGTCACCACCTTGGGGCTGACCAGCCTGCTCAGAGCTGATCAGGCCATTGGGGGGCTTAGAGTCCTGCTGCTCTCCAGAGGGTCCAGAAGCCGATGGTCTACTTGATGGGGGAGCCATCTCGTTCTTGGAGTACGAGTTGGCCTGGCTGTACATCCGATCCTGCGGATTGGGGTTGGAGGTTTGGTAGGGGGACTGTTGCGACTGGGTGTTGTACATCGGTCGGGAGTTGTCGTACTGCTGCTGCGCCCCCGAGGGGTAGGGCTGCATGCTCTGGATCGAGGAACCGGGCGGTGTGGTAGCTGGGGTAGCAGGCATTGAGCGGGAGTTGTTCATACCGGTGTCAATCGTAATTGGGTTGGTACCTTGTGGCGCGCTCATTCCTTGTCCTTGCCAATTGAAGTTCTCTGAAGCTCCCATGCTTCCCATCACGCTCGATGCGCTAGTTGGGGGTGTGGGGAAGGTGTGCGCGCGGTCTAGCGTAGGGCGGCCCATTGCGTTGTGCGAAGGCAGGGAAGTCTGGGGGCCAGGAAGGGCCATCGAGGGATGGGAGTGGCCAATCGAAGGCAGTCCGGGGGGCGCAGGGTTTCGCATCTGGCTCTGCTCCTGCTTGCGTCGCTCGGCAGCGGCCATGACCTGGGTGGTCCGGCTCTGGTTGGTAGGGTGGTAGAGAAGAGCGCCGATGTTGTGGACGAACAATGGGTAGAGCAACTCAGTGATCTTCTCCTTGTTGGCAAAGTCAAGTGCTCGGTCGTAAGGAATCCTTGTCTCGGTTAGCTAACGCTCCATGTCTCAACTGCGAAGGAAGCATACCAGACACCCTTCAAGTGCATAGGGCCAATCTTGACAACATGTCGAACCTTCTCGCTCTTCAAGATACCGTCCCGGCGACCACGGGTCATGCCTGCTACGTTCAAAAGCTTGGTTCCGTTAATCATGTGGTTATCTGGGCTCAGTATTAGCAGGGTCTTCTTCAAACCAACTTTGTTGCAATTTCTTACCCTCACGGCGTGCGACGCAAATACCTCGAGCCTCAACCTGGAAGCAGAGGCTTCCTTCATCTTCCCACAATGTGGCTGTCACTCGGGGCTTCATGCCTGGGGGAGGCTGCTGGCCGGTGGTGTCGAAGCCCTGGTAGCCGCCCTGCATGGGGCCCTGAGCACCGACGCCAGGCAGAGGAAGGACGTTCTGGGCACCCATTGGGTTTGACACGGGGGGAGCGGTGGGAGGCGAAGTCAGTCCATTGGCGTAACCATACTGGCTGTAAGGAGCGGGGGCCGAGTACTGAGCAGGGCCGGGCTGCAGCAGAGGAGGCTGGTGCTGGGGGTAGTGGGACATGGCCCCAGAGGTGACTGTTTGGGGTGCGGGTGCCTGTCCGGCAGACATGTGCTGCTGATAGTACATTTCTGCGCCAGGCTGGTTCATGGCGTCGTAGCTGGAGATGGTGGTCGAAGGACCAGTGATTGCGTTGGCGGGCAGAGTCGGGGAAGGAGTCTTGGGGCCAATGGAAGAAGCAGCTGAGGTATATGAAGACTGAGAGCCTGAGTGGGAGGCGATGGAGGAGGCGATGGAGCTGACCCGAGGCGACGAAGTACCCGAGGAGTTGGCCTGGCCCGGCGGAGGAAGAACAAAAGACGTTCTCTCGGTATTCATATACAAGCGCTGGGCGGCGTGATGGTTGAAGCACGGTACGTCGGACGGACCCCGGGTCTGCACTTCGGAGATCGACGGCAAATCCAGCTTTCCGGTGTTTCCTAGATGCTGGAGGAGGACGGATGTGAGCCGACCTCAAAAGCGGTTTGCGCTACCAAAGCAACGTTGAAGCGCGAAGGATGTTGTTTTCGTGCCTAGAGCAAGGACAATGGCAAAAAGCGACTCAAATAAGGGCAGAAGAGCAGGCGCGCAAGTGCTGAGGGCAAGTAACTCGGAATCTCGTTAAGTCTGGAATGACCGCTAGTTGTCGCTGATGTGGAATACTTGGGAGACGTGGGCTTTTTTTTTGGGAACAGCTGCAAAGCGATACTCGTTCAGAAGCGTGCTAATCGTAACAGGGCATCAAGAAAAAACAATCGTCTCAATCGTAACATCCAACGAGAGGCTGGAGAGAAAGGGCCAGTGCCAGAGAAGCGAAAGCCAGCGCGACGGCCAATGCAATGTGGACTACTGGCAAAAAAGTGATGGGCGAGAATGGGAGACGGCCCTGGGAGCGAGCTGGCGTGGGCGGGAAAAGAGAAGCTGGTGGCAGGAAAGTCGGTACCTTGCTGTGCCGGTCCTGCAAGAGAGGAAGGATGTGAAGGGGAAAAAAGAATAAGATGAGGATCAAGAGAAGAAGGAGGAGGGGTTGAGTCGTTTGGGATGGAAGGTCGGGACGAACAGTCGCATGCAAACAGCTGCCGATGCTTTGGGGGGACTTTGACTTGTCTTGTCTTTTCTGGCGTCGGGGGGTGGTCACCCGCTACTGCAATGCAGAAGGATTAGCT
The DNA here is from genome assembly GCA_013406985.1 of Calonectria crousiana. Taxonomy (NCBI): domain Eukaryota; kingdom Fungi; phylum Ascomycota; class Sordariomycetes; order Hypocreales; family Nectriaceae; genus Calonectria; species Calonectria crousiana. Next base: position 249,278 of record VTGD01000048.1, on the reverse strand, counting down.
GCGTTGGAGATCGGGGCGGAGGAGGGGGACAAGGGACGTCGAGAGATGTTGCGCAGAGGCAAGAGAAGGAGACATGCGAATGGGAAAAAAAGAGGGAATCCAAGGTTGAAGAGGAAGCACAGACTCGCCACTACTTACCTTCCTTGAGAACCTCAGGGTTGAGGGATAGGTAAAGGAAAACGAGGAGGTCGGTGGAGTCGTGAAGACGGAAGAAAAGTTGAAGAAGGGCCTGTTCTGGGGAAGGTTTTGTTTTTGGCGGTGGTGGTCGGTGGTGGTGGTGGTGAGAGGAGGCAGGTAAGTACGGGTGCGGTACGTAGTGGTCAACGGGGTCCCGCAGTTGCAGGGAACGACTGGTAGGGTGAGGCTAGGCAGGGTCGGGAGTGAGAAGTGGGAGTGCGAGCATGATAGAGAGGAGTAGGATTAAAGGACGAGTTGCGAGAGGAGGGGAGGGGATCCACCGCCTCACGGTCCACAGTCCACGGTCCACGGTAGGGGAAGCGGAACAGACAAGGGGAAGGTCTGTCAAGGGGAGGGGAGTTGGTCGTTGTCAAGGTACATGGACATGGCAAGGGCCCTGTCGTGGTCGTTGTTGTTCATGTTTCTCGGTACTGTGCGTCTCGTTGCGGTTCTTTGGCGCGCCTTTTGGCCTGGACTTCTCGATTCAGATACCCGCCGTATCTTGGACCAGGTTCCGCGGCCGAGCGTTTTTGCATTTTGGATCGACTCGACTTTTTTTTTTCTCTCTCTCTCGGCCGGCCGGGGCAGGATCAGAGAAGCACCTAGTCATAGTCAGAATAAGTCTCGACGAAACCCGATGGCCAAGCTCCGAAGGCCCCCTCAATTGCATCCGTATATTCCCTTCCCATGTCGAACCATCTCTATCCCTACACGCCTCGCTATCGTTGTCATCGTCGTCTTCCTCCCTTGGCCCTTGCTACCGAGCTCTGGCCAGACCATGTGATGTGGTTCAGCCTAACCAAACAGTTCTACCTGTCTCTCAATCTAGCGCTCCCATGAAAGCAAACGCCTAAAACTGACCCAAGACCAAGACCGACCAGATTGGCCAGGGCCCTCTTCTAGCCTCGCCATGTTTCTTTTCTCTGCCGTCCCTTCTCTCCCCGGCATAAAAAAAAAAAGCGAGATCCACAGTTGGGCGCGCACTGCTCGCCCTCTGTCAGCGCACGAGCCAGGGCCAACTTGGCGCTCACTTTTCGGTGGAAGTTGAGGGTCTGAATGGACAAAGTGAGCCAAAGAGCATTCGGGGATGCGAAGGTGGGTGGTGCCTTGGGCGTGCCGACAGGGGGCTTCCAGCGGGGTGGGTGGAACACTGTCGTACCAGGCGGGTTGGGGCAGACGTGCAGAGGTGATCATGGGGGGGTGACGGATAATGGGCCATGGGTTGAGGGCGCCAGGCGGGCACTGGCGCTCGCTGCTGGCCGGGCGGCGTTGGCAGCGTGGCCCGGGGTGTAGGCCGTACAGTGCCGTAGGCGGCCAGGGGGGCGATCTGCTTGCCCAAGACCGCTGTAAGGCGCTACGAGAGCCACTGGGCCACTGCTGGACCAGTACTGAGCCACAGAACATGGAAATGGAGGGGGGGTCGTCAGTGAGCCGGGTTTGCTTGACCGGGGGTGAACGGGAGCGATGCCTTTTTTTTTTTTCCCTTGCTCTCCCTCCCTCGACAAGCTCTCCAACAACACACCTCCCTTCCCATCCCTCCCCTCCTCCAGTTACCAGTGCTCAGCGCATGCCACGCGCTTACCTGTGCCTGTGTGGTGTGGGCTAGGGCTGAGAGCTGGGGCTGGCGGTTGGTGATTTTCTTTTCTTTTTTTGCTTTTTCTACGAGGTCATTGGGCTAACCCTGCGAAATCGCTCGGCGTCTCGCGAGTATGGAAGGTTGCGTTGCGTTGTGTGCTGTGTTGTGTTGTGTTGGGTTTAGTCGGGATGGGATGGGCTGTTGTGTGTCGTGTCGTGTTGTGTTGTGTTGTGTGTGTGTGTGTGTGGTAGGCGTGCGGCAGGTGTGTGTGTTGTGCTGTTTGTGTTGTGTTGTGTTGTGTTGTATCGTGTCGTGTATCGTCCTTTCACCATTCAAGGACCAGTTGTAAGTTGAGCGAAAGCCTTTCCGCTCCCTGTCATAACGGCACGGTACTGTGCTGGGCCTAAAGTTTGGTGGTTCCTGGTACCCCTACCAGAACTCCCTCAACCTCAATTCCGCCACCACGGGTGGTCTTCGAAACTCAACAGCTATTGCTTCACTACACGAGCCAAATAGCAACAAGGTTTCGTACCTCGGTGTTCCATTTGACTCCCCTTGGCTTCCCCTCCCCCCAAGAATCCTCCTTGAGTTTACCATTTCCAGGGCCAACGGCGCGCCAAAGCCAAGCCAATAACACCAGACAGCACACACAGTACCGCACAGTATGCACTGCACGTCCCGTCTTCGCAACTGGCGTAAAGGCTGATACAACTACCGAAGCTACGTCGCAAGAGAGCAATTGGGGCCAGGGAGGCAAACTGAAAACTAGGAACTGGGGTTTGGGGCTTTTGGCGGCGGGAAGCGCCCTTGCTTGCTTGGGTTTATCTTCGCGGAAGCGATGCGAGGAGGGGCTGTGCCCTTGTTTTGTTTTTTTTGTTTTTTTTTTAGCTCGCCGACGACATGGTACCGACTAACAGACAACCTAGGCCCTTCGCCTCCCCAAAGCTCCGGCGGAGGAGGAAAAGCGTCCATGGGCAATGGTGCTTCCCGTCCTCGCAACCGGGCTCCCCCTTGTCTCTGCTCGTCACCGCCAACCTCCTCACGCACAAGGTGGATGACTGAGCGAATATCCAACAACCCCGGTCGTGGATCTCGGGCGCAATCGTGCGAGCCGGCGCCCGCTGGTGCGGAGGCCCTTGACTCCTGGTCCGTGGCCTGTGGTCTGTGGTCCGTGGTCCGTGGTCTGTGGCCCGTGGCCCGTAGCTCGTGGCCTTTGGCCATACATGCCAGGGCCCTGGGATGCGTTTTGCTCAGCTTTTTTTTGCCCCGAAGGATCCGGGCTCTCGATCCTATCATCCAGAGCTGCAATCATCTCCAGTTCTCTGTTCGTGATTTGCATCTCCGTTTTTTTTTGTGTTTAGTTCCACAGCTGAACCTATGAGTGTCAGTATTTTGATGCACGCACATGAATTTTTTTTTCTTCCTCAATTTTCTCCTCAATATCCCACATGTGTAATCGGTATCTCTGCCCAAGAATCCCAACCTTCTTCTGTGCCTTACACCGAATCCGTAAACCCTCGTCATTTGCTCTCTGGCCCTCCGCTTCCCCATTGTAACTCTCGCACCCCCATGGCTGGGCAGGCCCATGAGCAAACCTCTGTCAAGGGAACCAAGTGGACACAGTGCCAACGCGCCAACACGCCAGCATCTAGATTTTTGCGGAAAGGCTGCTATTTCCGATGCCCTTGGGCCTCTGAGGTCCTGGGGCCGCGCGCTGTGGCGGTCTCGATGGACCACTCGCGGCGAGCCATGTCTCACTTGTTACCGCCAGCGGCTTGTCTTCGCCCATGACCAGCCTGTGTCTCCTCAACAGACACTCGGCCCATCATGCACCTCCAGCGGCAAGGGGAAGATCGTCGACGCCCAGGGCCGCCCTGCAACCCAACTTTCTCCGTTCTTCCTCGCTGTGCTTTCGGCCTGTTTCTTTCTTTGGAAGCCCCCTTGAGATTTGCTGCTCCAAACCAATTCTGACTTTCTCAGAGACATGGTCGAGGTTCAGTCTGTCGGATGAGCAAGCCTCGGTATCCGTCAGCCACCCGACTCCGGCCCCAAGACATGGCATGAGGGCCGACGTACGCACTCTTCCTTCCCAGACACTTCGGGTACAATTACGCGCCGACGCAGAAAGTGTTTATGTCCAGCTTGACCTCTTTTTCCCCTGCTCTTTTTTTCTCTCTTTCTGATCCGCACGCTGAACTTGAGACCCATCATCCTTGCTCGCCTCCCGCGTCAACCACCTTGAATAGAATATTAGAGGGGTGGAGGCGACTCGTGCCCTCCATCTCTTCACTGGCTAGTTGGTTAGACAGGGGCTAAAGTAGGGTAGTTTTGGTTGTCGTCCTGCTTCGTCGTGTTTCTCTCTCCGTCTTCGGCCCAAACTCTCCCACTTTCGAGTGGCTTGGGGCCATGTTGGTATTCCCATTCTATTCGTCCGGGCTTTAATGTGATCCGCCATTGAAAAACCACCGAGACGACGCAGCACATCCGTCTCAGAACTTTTATCAAACCTTGGTCTCGTGGTTCGATCCCCTTGTGGCATAGATCTAAATGAGCTACCGACAAATCTCACTTTCGGTGTGATGCCCTGGAAAGGATATGTTCTCGAGATGTGGCTTTTTTTTTTACTCGCTAAACTAAGTCTCCGTAGTTCCTCGCGGCGCAGTTGCTGGTCCGAGGGAGTGGCAGCTGGACAGACAGTGGGTCTCAATGGGCGGCCGGCCTCGCCCATCCGCCAAGAAGGTCAGAGTGAGGTGTGTGTTTGGTGAATGGCGGTGATCCCCAACAGAAGCCTCTTTAATGTCATAGCCAGCTGGGCAGACAAGCTTGGCCGTTCCGTGGTACGGCCAAACTTCAGGGACAGAAGTTTGAGATAAATATAATAATAAGCTTTGGCAGATCGCATGCTGCTCATCTGGCATAGCATGGCATTTCCTCCGTCACCTGCCCTGCGCACGCACCGTTGTCGGGTATGCAAGATGCATAAGGTGCCACTGGGCTACTTGACAGGGCTCCTGTGCATGTGCAATGCATAAGCAAGTAGACGGGCAATGTGCATGGATGGATGTGCCCTGCGACGCGGGTGGGTGAGTGCTGTAAGTCGGCCTCACAGGAAACACACTTTGCCTCATGGGCTTTCTCAATACTCCATGACAGGCAAAAAATGTGGCCACCGGCTGCTCCAAGCTTTGGAGCCATTAAATTGTTCCGGCAGCAACGCAAACTGAACCACGTTTTGGAGAACAATGGATGGCTGCGAACCAAAGTGCATTGCCCCTCGTGGCGCTAAGCTCACATCTCCACCAGCAATAAATCCATTGTTAGGTAATGGGCTACTTTCCTTATTTGGCCCAAAAGTTTCCGCCCCCCTCCCCGGCCCAAGACGAAGATCTCATATATCTGAAAATCATCCCAGGTGTTCATGTAGGGCACGATGGATCGCGTATGCATTCAAGGGCTGTGGATGGCACGCATTGCAAGGGTTTCAATCCGACCTTGGAATCGTTGTCGTCATTTCGTAGCTCTTGGGCCATCTCCCTCAATTTAGCCCGTTTTACAGAGCTGTTGGTCCTGCCTGACCTTGGAATAAGGAGAGGCTGGTGGCTCAGTCACCCCCACAAGCCTCGTGTGGCACCATCCCGCACCCCGGCACCCTATCACAGCATCTCCGCCTTCTTGCCACTGCCTGATCAGGTCAACCAGCGGAGTGATGCGATGGCGCATCCCTCGCCAATTTGGCCAACATTGTCTTCCCTCTTTACCCAGCCACCAAGATTATCTCGGACCAAGGACGTGCTGCCAGGTGTTTGGTCACGACCTCCCTCGACAGTGTCAAGGCGGGAGCTAAGACAAGACTGCACACCCTAGCCGGCCCCCAAGAGGGAGCTAAGGTGCGGTAAAGTCCTCAACCTCAATCGCAGAAAGGCTCCTTGCTCCGATCACGAAGCCCAACCTGGTGAGGAGAAAGTGACATCGTCTCAATCGACATGGATTGTGAGATTATGGGCAGTGCCGCAAGGGCCGTGCTCTGCAAGGTAGCATGGGTGCAAGAAGCAATCAGATCTGGCATTGCGCATCTCTTTAACGAGGCGAGGGGAGCAGCAAGACAGGCCTGCTTCTGTCGCATATCGCTTTTTTTTTCTCCTCACAAACAAGGCAGTCGGTTGTAGAATCCGGAAGTGGTCCTGTCGGGGGCCTCGTCCTATCGCCCACGCCGGGGTCCGTGGCTCGCATCGCCGTCCCGTGCCACTACAGGAATAGAGCATGCCCTATTGCTCGGCGTGCAGAAGCTCCGCCGTGGAGACCATGTGCCATGTACGTCCAATGCAAGATTCCGCTGGAACTAAGGCACTCTTTGCCATCCGGCCGAGAGCCAAACTGGGGAAGCCGCGTCAGAAAGAAACACCTTTTTTTTCCTCCAAAAAAAATCACCCAATGGAATAAGCCGTGGCCTTTAGGAGAAGTTTGTTGTCGTGGAAAAGGAAAAGGAGACAATAATGCTATTGTCATGAGTTGGCGCTCTCGCTCAGCTGTGGGCAACCCAGCGCCAGCAGAAGCGCCGAGCCTCGATTTACCCTTGCCACGTACTCGGAGTTTAACGGAGTGTTCAGACTTTGATCAAGAAGAACGAAAGGCAACCAGCTCTTACGATGATGACCCCACACGCAAACCGAAAAGGGACACGCACGTCGGCGAAGTCGTCGGTTGAGTGAGACGACCTACCTACAAAAAACTACTAAGAGCTGGGTACCTTGCCTGGGCCTTCCGTGCTGGTTAACGCAGGTACACAAAGAGCGGCTCCAATAAAAGAAAGAAGAAAAAAAGGGCAATAGGCTTTTTGGCCCCATCCACAACCTTTGGGATAGAATGTTCGACGCTTGGGCGCTCCCAGGATGTTTCGCGCTGTGCGGCGTCTGGAAACTTCTCATGCTGCTTCCCGCTTGCTTTTTGCTCTGAAAAGCACGTAAAAGAGGAGCCTGCTTGCCCGCCGTCCTTCCCACTTTCCCGCCCTCACCCCACACATCACACACACCACGCGAAGAAGTTGTCCAGGTCCAGTCCAAGTGGGAACTGATCCTCGTCAGCTGAATCTCGCAAGTCTGTCCAGGAATGGCCAATCCCGGGTATGTCGACGCTGACGGGGATAGGGCAGGGAACACGCGCACTGTGGCAGGCAAGCGCCGGTCCCCGTGGAGGGATGTACCGGTACTTCGCACCGAAGACCCCGACTGCGTTCGTGGGTATCCTGGCTAGGCCTTTGTCGCCTCACCCTCATTCTCGCTCCGTACCAGGTCCTCCCCACTCATTCAAACGGGCTCAACTAGCTGGCAACCGATCACGACCGTCGGTGTTTCCCTGGCATCACAACCATCGTCACGGAATCGTCGATGAGCTGCCGAGGTACGGAGCAACGGGGTGGAGCAGAGGCGTCTTTTTTTTTCTTTCTTGTTTTCTTTTCTTTTTTTTCCCACGCTCCCATGCTCAAAATGGATGGCCTGAAGTCAGTGCCGGATACGGAATTACACTCGACAGCGAGCCATTGGCACAATGAAGAGCAGCGTCTGACCATCAGCCCAGGCCCCGCGTCTGGCTGTATCGCTGTCGAGATCAGGCGCCCTCTGCAGCCAACTAGAACGCCCGCCATGTCTTGCGTGTCGGGAGGGCTTGACAGCTGGCCGCCCCCGACTGGCTGTAACGGGTCGCCCAGCACGTTTCAACGGGGGACACATGGCCAGCCACATTGTCGACCCGAGCCCTCGACGAGCCTCTTTTTTCTGTGCTTGATCTGGATTTTTGTCTCACTCGGGAGAGTCCATCATGACACAGGCGTCTTGGGGCAAGACAAGTACCCCGGTTCGGGTCCGGCCCAGCCCAGCCTCCCCGTCCCCTCTTGCAGTCGTTGATGACCCCGAATTGCCCCGCTCTCTCTCGGCAGGGGATTCCTGTCTGCCTTCAAACCCGTCGTCCCATGACGGACGCCGGACATGCCCGCCTAGCTTGTTCTATCAGCCTTGACCTTGATACGCGCGGAACCTGGGATACAGAAGAAGAACTTTGCTTTTTCTGTTCCTTTACACTTCCCTTTGCTCTTCCTGACAGCCATCGTACCATTGAATTCAACACCGGTCGCCACTAGCCCATGCCTGTGACACCCAACCTCGTCATTGTACATGGAGTAATTCCCAGGGTCAGCTCGTGGCGCCTTGGATAAGCAAGCTCCCGGATCCCCGAAATGCCTCTGCCGCGCGCCTTCTGCCGCCCCAATACGTTTTTTTTTCCTTCTTCTTCACTTTGGACGAGGGTCTCCATGTGTCCACTGCCCCAAGACAATTCCGGGAGCCTCATCCATTTCTGCATGACATGCATCGCAGACTCGGTACCAGGGCCGGTCATGCAATCTGAGCCAACCACCGATTTCTGCTCTCAACATTCAATCATTCAATCCTGGCAGGCCTGCTTAGCCATGTTTCCATATTTTGACCTCTTTGGTAATTGGCCCTGGCGCAAGCTTTAACCAAGTGCCTTGACTCTTCCCAGCCGTCCATCTGCACGGTAGGCACGTCAATGCATTCAATATTCATCTCCCAAACGACGCCACCTCATTTGGGCAAAGTCTTATCACAAGAAGGTGAATATGTTGTCTTTATTGCTAAGCATTGACCGCCCATACAGTGTATACTGACTGGGTCAAAAGCTATAACCTCTTCGCAATGATAGCCAAGCCCGAGAAGAGTGCACGCCACCAGCGATGATAAAACAATAAAGAAGCTAACTGGCTTTGACAATTCATGCTAACCCCCGGAAATGCAGGATTCACGCCATGGAACTACCGTGTTTCAATTCAAAGCCGACACGATCGCGCTGGGCGTGGAATCTCTCTTTTTTTTCTCAACTCGCTCACATGTCTCAGCCTTTGAGGGGAACCACCCGGATACGAAGCAGTATTCACCCAACCCAACTCACTGGGGTCTGGGTGCAGCTGTTGACGTTGCAATCCTCATCATGGCGTGAGGAGTGCATCTCTTCCCGTCATCATCCGTGGTTACCATGTCCATGTCCTCTAGATACACCCTGGGAGGGCTGGGCTTCGATTGCCCTCCAGCGCGTTTCTGTGCTTCTGGCTTGGAGTCCCTGCAGCCGTCCGGACAGGGCGACAGGGGTGGCGAGAGGATCATGTTGGCTTGAGCACTTGCATGACCTGCACAGCGGCTATGTAGTGCATGTCTAGAACATGACCAATAGGAGGTGCATGGGAGCCGGGAAGAGTGGATAGGGGGCCCTGCTGGGACGTTTCAGAGACCCCCCGGCCGTCCACAGCCCTTTGTTTTCTGACCCGGCCAACCACCAGGCTGCCTCCGGTCGATTCATTGTCCCGCCCGCCGTGGGGGATCGGAAAGCCAAGCCTTTGCACATCCAAGTCGCCACTTTCTAACCAGGGCCCCCCTTCCGCTCCCCTGCACGCCGGTCCAAGCCCATGCTCAAGGGTGGATGTTAGCGTTAGTCTACCCGTTCGTCTTGCTGTCAGATGCGAGATGGGTACAGTACGAATTGAAACTGAGCATTTACTCTTGAAGCAGTCAAGCCGGGGGTCGCAAAAGTCCCCGCCACCCATCCCCAACACCAAGGCCGAAGACCAAGCAGAAAAATATATTCGATTCCAGGTTTGACTGGTGGGCTCGCTGAAACATCGTTTTAAAATTTTGGCTTCATTTCCATCGTCTCCAGATAGGCACGCCCACTTTTCTGCCCGGCCGTTTCGGGAATTATACATGGTGCCGCAGTCCAGCTTCCGAGGCATGCCTCTAGTTAATCTCCTCACCGACGGGACCGTCAACACAGTGACAGATCAATCATCATTCAGATCACGTACAGGGGCAAGCGAGAAGCTCCTCAGAGCATTCACTGACCGCGTACCTTTGTGCCAGAGTTTATCAGCCCGCTGTCGTCTGAGGCCCGAGCTGGCTTGATGTTATTGATACTAGGCCGGCCGCTGACCCCCATCAATCCAATGAGCGCCCACCACGTCTCTTGCACACCACCACCACTTTCGCCAGCGCAACAACCACCCCAACAAGCAAAAGAAGCCGCCAGATCCTCGCGCCTCGATTGGTTGTTGGGACTTCGGGCTGATGAGTCTGCTCCTGGACTTGCCAGGGGAACACTGATTCATTTTGTGCTATCAAAATTCGGTCATTCCCTCTGGAACTGGGCTCAACGACCGAACGGCCGAGGCAACGAATGAGGCAACGCCACCGACACTCACGAACAACTTTATTTGCCCTGCGGCTAATCGCATGTCCAATGGTTAATTGTCAAAGGCATTGGGGTCGCTGAGGATGGTACATGAACAGTCGCCAAATTCCTTGCCAACGCATCCCAAACAAGCAAAGAAGCTCACTTGCTCAACACCCATCCGCTGGCTGACTCTGCATGTGCTTGCAGGTGTGGATAACGGTCCGCTTCACATGGGACGCCGGTTGTCAACCGCCGTTGCCAAATAAGGAATGGCGTCGCACTTGGTGCTGAAAAAGACGAGTAACCTCGTTCCCGCAACCTCACACTGTCCACACGGCCGTGGCGTCAACGACGAGTGAAGGAAGCCCTCGTTGCAGATCCACACAGAGTGGGCGACAGGCAGTGCGCCCGTCCCGGGACACGACGCTTTGCACTTGGCCCTACGGCGTTGCTCTGCCTCCGCACATACACCCGTCCCCCCATTCCCCTCCCCATCCCAAGAGACGTCCTTGTCCACATACTGCCGCTGCGCTTCTCGCCCCTCAGATGCGATCTGGCAGCGCTTAGTGCGCTCCTGTGCTACTGTCCTCCGTGGTGCGCTTGTCCCTAGATCTAACCTGTGCTTGCATACGCATCTCGCTTCCCAACCTCACCTTGGTTCCTGAGTGTGCGCACATGAAGCTGGCAGCCTCAAGATTGGTCAACCCCGTAATCGCCGGCACCAAATCCCCAACCCAGTTCTAAAAAAGATAAACCACCAGGATAACACTTGATCAAGTTTTTTTTTTAACCCTTCTTCTCTCGCATGTCCCGAATCGCACTCGTTGGGGTCTAGTGTTGCTCTCACCGCTACTCCCTCGCCTGGACGTACCTACGGGTGTGTGGCACCGGGCTCTAGAACAACCCCCCTCCCTTGCATTTCCATGCACGGGGGCCATGATAACGACACCACTTCCTTGCCAGCTCACCAGGCGGCCCCGCTATGCGACAGCGAAACAGATCTCAGAGAAAGCAGCCAAGAAAGCCTTCGGCGGTTGTTACTCCCTGTCAGCAACCCAGGGTCCGTAGGCCGTATGTACTCCGCACTGGGCTGGCACGAAGCCACGAGAAAATCATGGCCAAGGGCGACTTTAGGCCGTGTAACTCGGGCCGCTCCCTTGGATATCTTGCAGGAGCCGTCATGGGGACAAACGGAAGGGGCGTGTGAGGCAAACGGGCTCATGGCAACGGGGTCCACGTCACGGTCTTGAGGGTTCGGGACCTTTTTAGCATTGCACAGCACCGCCATGCCCAGCAGGCAATACGAAAGGAGCAGGAGAATACACGGGAGTCCAGCATTGAGGATAGGGTGAGGATCTGGGTTTCGTGCGGCCTACATTAGTCTTCCCGCACAGCAGCGCGCAGCTCGGGAATGGAGGGAAAGGGATGCCATAGCCCACGATGCGCCTGCCATTACTGCTAACTAATGTCCGGGGTGCCATTTGCAGTACGTACACATGCAGGACAGCCGCAATCATGTACGGATATGTACAATGACGGGAGATGTGGATGGGGGGAGCCGTTGAGCTTCCGGGGAGGACTTCCTTCGGCCATGTTGAATTCCACGCCTCTGGTGGGGGGAGGACCGGGAGGGTTGCCGGTATAGGGGAAAACACATGCTGGCGGTTTCGCCGTATCCCGGGAAAGCAACAGCAGGGCGAGTGATGAAGATGGGTTAGGGTGGGAGACCAGGTTCAGCGAGGCAGAGGGGGAAAAAAACAACAGATTGAGGTTGGATGAGGCAAATGGCCGCATCCCCCCCCCCGCCTCCGGCTCATCTACCATGACCATGGCATGTCGAATGTCTACAATCGTCACACCTCGGACCTTGTCGCAATTCATGGAAACCATGCAGCCCACGCGATGCAAAACCCACCCGACAGCAAGCACCCCAAAGTTCAGTGTATCTTCATGTCCGGAGGTTTGAAGTACGATAGGTCAGCAGAGTTCAACAAGCAATCAACGGGGTGCGGGCTGCAGGTATGATCCGCATATGTGCAGAGAGGTGTTGGGTGGGAGGGGGGAGGGGGAGGGGGTGGCCAGCGGGTCTGGTCAGACGGGTGATTATGGCGAACTCTTCAGGCTGGGTGGTATTAACTACCAGTGGGATCCTAGTCAAGGGCGCACTGAGCCAGCAGCAAAAGAAAATATAGAAACCGACTTGGATGTCGGAATAGGATGGGGGAAGCGAAGGCCAGTGGGGGGGGCCGATTTGGGGGGGAGGGGCGTGTGTTGCGCCGAATTGGAGGTGATGAAGGTTTCAAGGTTGAGGAGTATGATGAGGCGACAGGGACGAGGGCAGGATAGATCGGGGGAATAAGGACTCATAGTAATGAAGGAGGAGGGAAGAGAAATCAATTGGCTCGTCGACTGGAGATGGTGATGTCCCATTTGATATTCGGAACACGAGCTGAGATAGACTGGGCTGGGCTGGGCTGGGCTAAGCTGAAAGATTGAGGACGGGCCATTCATTGCACGGAGCGCGCGCGTGCGGACGAGATGAAGAGGACCCTGAGGGATCAGTTGAGTTGGGGCCCCGGGCGAATCCATTCTGGGCTCCTCCTTCCGCAGACGGGATTGCGTCAACGAACGGACATAGTTGGAAGCTATTGCAGGGTCAAGTCGATAGATTGCACGCATCCGGATGGCCCATTATCCCCAGGGCAGGACAGGACAGGACATGGCATAGCATGGCATGGCATGTCGTAGCAAGGTTTCCGCGGCCAGGACCCAGGCAGGCCCACGTGTTTCGAGACCATTTATCGTGTACAGTTGCATGTTGATATGCCAACTGGAGAGCAAAGCGGGCGCCGGAAGGTCCTTGGACTCGGCCGAGCTGATGAGAAGCGAGGGGAGGGCATCCATGAAAAATGTGCCATGTGTAAATCAATCAGGAGATTCGCTTGGCCCGAGACTTGCTGTGCCCTCAGGCGCAAGACGCAGGACGCCGACGCAGACGCAGACGCAGGTGCAAATGCAGGCAAGCAAGCAAGCACGCGTCCCTCGCAGCAGGATGCTACATACTACGCGCTGCCATGCGCTGCTTGCCGATGCCCGATGTCAATGTTCGGGGCTTACATGTGAAATGCTGGTGGTCGTGCCGATGCCAATCATGGAGTGTCTCTGCCATGCTTCTGCTGCTGCTGCCATCATGCCTGCTGCCGAGATGTGTTTGGGGTTGCTCGGATGTGTGCATCATTCAACGCGAGATACTGCGGGCTGTATTGCAACCCATGCGTGCGCGTATCTGCCTGTCTGTCTATCTGTCTGTTTTATCTGCATACATCCTTTCTTTTTTTTCCCTCTCTCCCTGGGGTTTGGGGAGGGGTGGCCATGTCATGCAGTGCAGCGCAAATCGAGCCAGCGTCTGTGCATCCAGCGCTGTCGATCAAGCAGGCAGGCTGCTGGGCTGGGCAAGCAAGCGAGCAAGCGAGCGCGCGCAACCTGGCGTGCGTGTGTGCCTTGGGCTGAGTTTGCTTCTGTTCTCGGTATCTTTTTGCTTTGCCTCGCTTGGCTCAGAGGGTGGCATGCTCGGGAGATGCGCATCATGATTGCAGCTGGGGACGTGCATGCATCTCGACAAGATGTGCCTGTTTTGGAGTGGGATGTGTGGGGAGATGCGCGTCTCAGCCCAGGGGCGCAGAAGATGGGAGAGAGATCTATGTAGGGTAAATGTTACGAAAGGGTTGCTGGGACCGTAGCATCTGAGCTGAGCGGCTCCCCCGTCACACAGACCAAGGGCCGTATATGTGGGAGCCATTATGAATATGGGGTGTGGTTGCCAGGACGGAAGGGGAGGCGGAACTACCGGACGGTATATTGGCACCATCGTGTCTCAGTAAGCGGAGGATTTACACGATCCTGGCTGCCATATTAATCACGGAAACCACGCACGGGGGTGTGATCGGGCGCAGTAGCTGACGTGAGGTGTATTGATGGAAATTATTCTGCGTCACCGGGATAGACATTGAGATATAGGGTAGCCAGGACGCGAAGGAGCGGGCGGGTTGAGGAGCGTCTCATGTGACTCCGCGTTCCAACCGTCAACCATGGCGGTGCTTCTCGCACGCGCCACGCGGCGGCGGCGGCGACGGTGTGCGGTTCAAACTGAATGAACGTTGGTTGTTTTGAGCGTGAAAAACAGAACAAAAAAAACATCATCGCCGAGGTTGAGAAACTGGAACGGGAAAAAAACACACGCCAATCAGACAATATCGCACAACTCGCTGCCAAAAGTTGGAAGCCACCATCTGATCAGTCACTTCACTTCCATCATCACGTATACATTTTTTTTTTTGGGAAAGGGGGGGGGGGTAGCAGCACAGCCGTAGAATCTGACCTCGACGCCATCCGTTCACGCTAAAGAAAAATAAAAAGCAATACGCAACCACATCTTGCTGCACGACATGCAACCACCTCCTCCCAGCGGGCAGCCACCCAAGGCGGCCGAGCCACTGCACGGCGGCAAGTTCGACCCGTGGAACTCGTCCTCGACGGGCCACCAGCGTCCAGAGCAGAACCCGGGCACCGGGTGGCGCCAGTCGCGCAGCCGCAAGCTCAACAGCCAGTTCGCTGGCGGCGCGGCGGGTGGCGAGCGGCTCAGCGACACGTACGGCGCCGGCTCCGAGGACTGGGATGACAAGCACAGGACGCTCATCCCCAAGGCTGTCCGCCAGCGTGCGCAGCGGAACGTGAGGGACATGCTCGTGCAGCCGGGCAGGATGAGGGAGAGCCTGGAGAGCGGCAACAGCATCAGCATCAGCAGCATCAGCAGCAGCAGCAACAGCAGCAGCCGCAACAGCCCCGTCAAGGAGGACAAGGAAGAGGTGGCGGAGGAGGAGGAGGAAGAGGGGGGGCGCACAGGCGAGGAGAAGCTGATGGAGAAGCGCCGGCGGGAGGACGAGGAGCGGGAGGGACGCAAGGGCGCAAGGGGCATCTTTGACGGAGTCGTCGTCTATGTCAACGGAAGCACGTTTCCCCTCGTATCTGACCACAAACTGAAGCACATATTGACCGAGAACGGGGCCAACATGTCGTTACACCTTGGCCGGAGACAAGTCACCCACGTCATCCTTGGAAGGGCGGCCGGAGGCGGGGGAGGACTGGCAGGAAGTAAGATGGAGAAGGAGATGAAGAAGACCCGGGGCACTGGTGTCAAGTTTGTTGGAGTTGAATGGTAAGCTTGATTGTTATTTTTTTTCTGTCTGGTTTCGTAAACTCTCTGCTGGCAACTGCAGTCATGTTATTGGATGACCACGGCAGATTATGCCAGGGAGA
Organism: Calonectria crousiana; assembly: GCA_013406985.1. Classification (NCBI taxonomy): domain Eukaryota; kingdom Fungi; phylum Ascomycota; class Sordariomycetes; order Hypocreales; family Nectriaceae; genus Calonectria; species Calonectria crousiana. The sequence goes on along the minus strand of VTGD01000048.1, from coordinate 233,977 downwards.
ATAAGGGTGAGACTTGCTGACGTTGATCTAATTAGGGTCCTGGAAAGCCTCAAGGTGGGCAAAAGGTTGCCGGAGGCTCGCTTCTCTGGCACGAGCACCGCTCGGGAGGGGCAAGCAAGTGTCTACGGACTCTTTGCCAAACAGGGGGGATCCAAGGCGTAGCCTCGCCCGAACCAACTCTGACGATGATGCTGACATGCGTGCAAGCAAGCAAGCAGGCAGGCAGGCAGGAGGCTGCCGTCTGTTGGTATGACATGCCGCTGCATGACGGAGCATGAGAGACGGACGCCCTAATGATGCGGTTCATGAAGATTAATGCATGGTGTATGTATACTAGACGGGGAGATTTTTTTTTTGGCATTCGGCATTCGGCAGCACAGCGTTGACACGACATTTTGCATCGGAGAAGGCTTGCATGGTGGGTATGACGATATTTTGCATGGGTTCTTTGGTTTCACTGCGCAAGGAGATGATGTATGTAAAGACAGCCCAATGTGGCTGGTGGTGCTCACGAACTATCGACATGATTTCTGAACTTTGACTGGCTTCTATCAGCCTGACCACCACCACTTGCTGCCACCGCCCCGTGCCATCCCTTGAAATGCTCGTCTTGCAAGCATAGACTAGGAGAGACGGCTGTAACATGTTATTCTCGTGTGTTTCGATACTGAAATGCGGTACAACTTGGCTGGGCACCACCCCCTCCCCCCGTTCGCCTCGACGAAAACCAGCAGCCCTCGAAAGCCAGTCCGGGCCAGGGAACGCAAGCAGCAAACACTCCCTGGGCCACTGGTTCCCCCTCCTCGCTCTGAGGAATACGAACTCGTAACAACCCACGCGGCTGTCGTCGCTCCCAGCCCGGCCCGTCCCATCGCACAAAACTTGCCCCCTCCTCCCCCTATTGCATTTCTCCTCGAATCGATTTCCGTACCACCGCCAACGACCCCCTCGTGACTTGAGAATATTTTAGTCTTGTGCACCGGGAGCAGGCAATGAACCTCATCCCGAGACGGAGGGCCATCTTTTCTGCTCCCCAGTTGCTTGTTTTCCGGCAAGGGAGAGTGTGGCGATGGTGGCGCTGAGGAGGAGGAGGAGGGAACGCTGGTCGGCTTCTGGGGTGATACTGGACGGTGACACGGGGAAAGGGGGAAGAGGGACTTTTCAAGATTGTTTGACTCCTTCTTTCTTTCATCTTTCCAAACACTTTTGCGGGGATTGGGTTGGTGGGCCCGATATGGACGGGGAAAATAGAAAGAGTTGGGCTGCAGCGTCGTGATGCGAGAAACCCAAGTGCTACGCGACTCCCGGTTGATGCCATTGTGCAACGGGGGGAGGGGGCTCCTCTGGGAGGGGTGTGTGCATATGGATACTATTACTATTATACATGGCGTGTATTTCTGGTGCGATATATCGGTAATCAGGGAAGACGTGCTTACTCATGATGCAGGGACATTGCAATCGCATCTACTGGCGAACCACCCCCCAAAAAGACTTTGACTTATAAGAGAACAGATTGGGGCCCTTTTAGAGTTTTGTTTGGCTGTGCTGCTTGTTCTAATCCCATGCTTATTTTAGTATGGTGATGTCTGATATAGAGTTCGCTTGGAGCAAAAACTTAGGGGGCTGTGATTGTTCGTATACAAATAGTATTATTTCGTGTTCCGCCTGGCCAGTTTCCTAGACTCACTCATGTCCCATATTCAGTCATGTCATCTCCGCCCCCACGACCAACAATCTTTCGTGCCCTTCGACGCCAGATTTGGTATTTGTTTGGGTTACCGCCTTGCAACTTTCATCACGTTGGGGGGGGGGTCACAGTCGAAGAAATCCTGCGCAAATGAAACTGAGATTTTGTCGGAAGCGCCGGGTTTTAAAAAGACCCCGAGCAACATTGTATATGTACGAAGTTGTTTAATATTGTCACTATTCTCGGTGTCGCGGGGATCGTGTTGGCTGCTGTCATCATCTGTCGACAAAGATGGCAGAATTTCAAGAATTGAGATTCCAACATGGCTGCCCATCATCTACCGCGTTGTATAAACCAAATTGATATAATCAACCAGCTGGCACAACCTGAGACTTGGCGTGCTCTTTAGTGTCTGAGATTCCTTACGCCCAAAATTCAGGACACTTGAGAATGTATCTTTTGTGGACTAGCATCGCAAAGTCCATGAGCGTGAAGGTGGGGCCGCGATGCCCGTCAGCGTCATGATGACGAAGAATGAATCCCAAAGATGCAGATTTCATATGTGACCAATATCGGGCCCCAAAATTACCTGACTAGAGGAGAGAGAATTTGATCCATAAAAACTATCGCTTTCACCATGACTGCCATCTTCCTGATCTGGGTGGCTCCCGGGGATTCCCTCAACGGTGCTGAGGCTTGGTAATAAAATGAACACCATGACTAACAAGATCAGAGCCTTCTTTCCTCCAATACCCTAGGCGCAAAATGAAATCATTATGATACCACCTGATGAAATTTTCTTCTAGAGACGCAAATATTGTGTCATCTATCTCTCCGATATATAATCAAGAGCCTTGCAGAAATGCCATCTGAGCGGCAAGGGCAGCAGGGTTCCACCTCAGATTTGTGTGGTTTTTTGTAAAGGTGAATACCAATGGCTATACAAACCACAATACGCCAGACGTAATAGAAATGGCTACCGCGTAGTACGGTGCCAATGCGTGAACCTGCCACCCGGATCTGTCGTTCGCGGGCTGGAAGATCTCGGCCTTTTGAGTGTCAGCTTTTCGAATATGGGCGCTGCGTGGTGAGGACGTTGACGAGGAGCCATACTGAGCCAATGATAGTGGAGTGTTGGCCATGCGGACTTGGGGAATGATGTGAATGTAAGCACAAGTTGTGCCCCTCAGAAGGATGGTAGGAGGCGGGCCGGTTGTGCCCGGGGAGCAGCCCCATATATCATAGCTATACCGACACTCGAGATGGAACTACGACGGCTATATTTGACGGAAACCCGCCAAGGTGGTAGCACCCGAGAAGTATAGGACGCATAGCATTGTAACCGGTACGAGGCATTTGAACTTGAGTGCTGGCGGACGATAGTTTAGCTTTTGGAGCTCCGGATGTTGGGACACATCTTGATGGCTGAGTGGAACAAAAGAACTAGAATGACCTGCTCCTCTTTGTCAGTTGACAATGTCTTGCAGTGCTTTGGTGTTGATGTGTTCACCTGCTTCAATCAGAACCAAACCAAGGCTGGGCGGCGGGGGCTGAGGCGCTTCAGCCTCAGGAACTCTTTTTTATAGGAGTGACGTTCATCGCTGGGAAATGCAGTAGACATAAGTTCGCTCCCGCTCCTTTGGACATTTCGCAAAGGCAAGCTGTCCATGCTGAAATTCGCACACAGCAACACGGTGAGTTGAAGAGACTATTGGGAAAAGCCCTCGTTTTATGGGACTCGACTGTGTCATTTTATAGCTAGCCCAGGTTTGACTATATGAAGAAAACGCCTTTTGCAAGCTGAAAGCTGGTGGGTGGTGATGATGGACGCCGATAGGATGCCTGATGCAATATTCTACTTCGCCGTGGGGTTGCGATGGATGCCTAACCATTCCATATTCATCTCAAGTGGTATTTCAATGGGGTTTACTCTTGCATCTTGCTAATGCATGATTTTCTGGCTGAGCGGTGCGTAAAATGGCACTATGCAAAAGGGGTTGGGACTAAACTACTTGTTTTGCTAAGCTTCCTTCTTCATTCCTTCCTACTCAATATTTCAGCAACTAACCTGCCGGCTGCGCTACAAATATCCAACCATTGAATAATATGAGCTATTCCAACTTGTAATTCGTAAAACAGACCTGGGGAAGCTGTTTATGGTTAGTACATAAGAAATATCAAACTGGTGCTGTTGAGAGTAGTTGAGATGCCTGTGGCCACGGCTGGATCAAGGCTGACCAAAGTTGCACTCACATGTTAGTCCAGGAGACGACACAATCTAAGCACTGAATTCGACATTTTGATAAGAAAAATTATACTATATACACCATAATTAAGCAAAGCTCAATAGAAGCCAAAGTCCGCAACACGAAGTGGTCTATCCCTAGTCCGACAGATTGTCGGCATCAAAGTCTTGTTTAGGTTAATAGTTTGCTGCGCATGCAATCGGGCCACGGGATTAAAAGTAGCCAGTCTTGTTACGAGGATAATTGCGTCGTCAAGCCCTTCCCCTCCATGGAGAAACTCGAATTCTTCATCTCAATAAAAGAAGCCGGCCCTCAGCCTTAAATCACTACGCTAGACAAAAGAAACGGTGGCTCGGGGCACTCCTTCTAGTGAATCGCACAATCCAACACAGTTTATCCTTCCTTTTCTCTTCTTTCTCTGAACACAACAAGCCGGATATCCTGCGAGATGTACGCCTACAGCCGGGACTTGACCATGCCCTCCACGGCACCGTGCTTGGATCCTTTCAATTTGAAGTATTCCCCAATCTGACTTCGCGCAATTTCCACCACGGCGTTGTCTTCGATGGTGCTGGGGACCGGGACCTCCTTGGCGAGCTCGCCGTGCACTGCGTTTTCCACCATCTCCCGGAGGACACGGCGCAGCATCTTGCCCGACCGCGTCTTGGGGATCATGCCCTTGCCCTGGACAATGCCGCCAAGCGTGGCAATCGCACCGACCTGCCGGCGGACCAGGTTCTGGATCTCGGTTCCCACTTTGTCATCGGGTATGGCCGACGACGGGTGGTCTGTCGATGAGAGAGTGATGAAGGCAAAAGGCACCTGGCCCTTGAGGGAGTCAGGGATGCCCACGACGCAAGCCTCAGCAACAAGCGGGTGGGAGGTGATGGCTTGCTCGAGAGAACCTAGAATGATCCGTTAGCCATCTGGAATCTTGATCCGAGCAAAAGAGCTTGCTAGTGTAAAAGTGACGTGAAACGTACCGCTTGATAGACGATGTGCGCTCACGTTGAGAACATCATCATTGCGACTCATGACATGAATGTATCCCTGCTGGTCGATCCACCCCGAGTCCCCGGTGTCCATCCACTTCCCCTCAAATCTCTTCAGGTAGCCCTTCCAGAACCGCTCCTCGTCCTGCCACAGAGTCCTGAAGCCGGTGGGTGCCAGGGGCAAGGCCAGAACAATATTGCCCATCAAGCCCCTTTCCACCTCGTTTCCAACGTCGTCGACAATTCGCACATCAAATCCGGGCATGGCTTTCCCAGCGCTGCCAGCCTTGAGATGAGGAGGTGGGTGGTTGCGAATATCCGTCTTCCTGTGCTTGCCGGCGTGCGGGACGAGAGCCCTGCCCGTGATGGGGGAACCAACCTCGGTCGACCACCAGTTGTCGATGACGTGGGCATCTTTTGCGCAATGCTCCGCCAACAGGTCCTGATACATCTGGATCAGCGTCGGCTCGGAACGCTCGCCAGCGAGGAAGAGGGCCTTGAGGCTCTTGAGGCCGCCCCGCTTGCCAATCTCTGTAAACATGCCGTTGGAGGGATCGTCACGCTTGATGGCCCGCAGCGCGGTCGGCGCCGTGAACATGGTGTTAACCTTGTACTCTTCTACGATGCGCCAGAAGGCCGATGCATCAGGCGTGCCAACCGGCTTGCCCTCGTAAAGAACTGTGGCGGCACCGGTAAGAAGAGGCCCGTAGACGATGTACGAGTGGCCGACGACCCATCCAATGTCGGAGGCGGTAAAGGAAACGCATCCGGGGCCGTGTATGTTGAACAGGTAGCTGATGGAGAGATGGAGACCCACGGCATGGCCTCCAGCGTCGCGGAGAACGCCCTTGGGGCTGCCGGTGGTGCCAGAGGTATGGATGATGTAAACTGGGTCGGTGCTCTTGACAGGGACACACTCGGCTCTGATGTTGCGAGCTCGGGCGCTTCTCACCACCTTTTGCCATGTAGCCTGTCCAGCATTGCGGTCCATGGGGTTCCATCGAAGCTGGTCCCGTTGCCAGACGATGGTCTTGCTGGGCTTGTGGGAGGACAAGGAAATGGCTTCCTCGACAAGGGGCCTGTAGGGAATTGGGGGCTTGTTCCCATCAATACCGCAGGATGCTGTCAGGAGCGCAACTGGTTTGCAAGAATCAATACGCTGGGACAAGGCATTAGGAGCAAAGCCGCCAAAAACGATGGAGTGGATAGCTCCGAGTCGGTTGATGGCAAGGATGCCTATTACAGCCGATGGAATCATGGGCACTGTTTCCGAGTCAGACATTTGCTAGTGGCATATGCTACGAGATGAAATTCGAGCATGGCTTACTGTAGAGCATGACGACGTCGCCTTTCTTGACTCCCTCTTCTCTGAGGGCACCGGCGAGGACCTCAACCTCCTCGAGCAACTTTCGGTAGGTGTACGTCTCCTTGGTGTTAGTGACAGGACTGTCAAAATAAATGGCAACCGATTCGCCGTGCCCGGCGAGAACATGGCGATCTACGCAGTTGTAGCATGTCGAGATTTCACCGTCTGGGAACCATTCCCAGCTGTCGTGGGTGATGCCGTTGGTGAGTGTTTTCTGAGTCAGCTGGATGGTGGACGAGAACTTCTTGTGCCAGTGGAGGTGCTCAGCTTGGCGGCGCCAAAAATCATCTGGGTCATCGAGGCTGTGCCGCAGCACCTCGTCCTGGACGTGGTGGTCGCTTTCCGGCATGATGTTTGTCTGGAGCTGGGATGTCGTGCGCGAGCGCGGGCCCGGGGAGCTGTGATGGGGATGACGGCGTCGGCGCGGGAGCCAGGATGGGATCTGCGCCAAGGGCGGTGAAGTGGTAGTGGTTGCGGTAGCTCTGCAGCGATGCAGAAGACGGGACACGAAGGGTTTTTGAAGTACGGACAGAGCAAGCCTCATCGCCGCCTCGACGACGCGACTAGCTGGCCAGCTAGCTATGCGGCCTTGATGAGGCGGATGCGGCTACCAGACGGTCACGGCAATCCTCGGTTATTGTGGCGTCCCGGCGCAATTGAGGTATCAGAAACTAACGAGGATAGTGGAGCTAGGGGGGCTCTGGATCGCTATGACGATAGGGACGTGTGTTGGCAGGAATGGGTGTTTTCCTCCGTGGTTGACTTATCATGGTGGTGTAGAATTGCAGCCGTGGAGGCTGGTGAGTGATGGGATAAATGGCCATCGGTCGGACGGCATCGTTTGCCCGCCTTCACAATGCCCAAGGAGGGCATTCGAGCTTGGTGACTTGACGGCCTTGGGTGGTTTTTTGCCGCGTCCATCCATAGCTTGGGCTGAAGGCAATCTGTCTGGTGCTGCCAATTGCAGTGCGTCTGGTTGGCCTGGGCTGAAGGAGCCAGTGAGCTTGGAGGCGCGGCAGTTCCCACCTTCCCCCGCATTCTTGGGGGGGGCTCCATTTCCCCTTTGCCCGGTGACGTTGCCGACCCGGGGCGCTCTCCGATGATGGGGCCGGGATGGAGCAAATCTGAGTCCCACGCGTTTTGTGCTGCTGCCATGCGATCCCGATCATGTAGCCTGTTGCGCGCTCTCTCTGCCTCTCCTTCTCTCCAGTCCTTACCTTGCCGGGATGTTCTTGCCGGCTAGAAGCAGCGCATTGCCAAGCTGCTTGTCCCCCCATCTGTGCGAAATCGGGCCCATGTCAACCTGCATGTTGCCGAATTGGATTTCCTAACTAGGAACTCTTCCGGTCGCGCGGTTACAACTCTTTTTTCTTAGCCTTTGGTGCCTGTTCTGGGCCTCCCATAAAGGCCAAACTTGGCTTTTCATAATGAATTCCTCACGTCGCTGATGCTTTAGGCGACGGCAGGAATCGGAGTGCACCGTGTGCCCTAGCGTGTTCGCTTCCACTATGGCTATCTGCTGGCGGTCTGGTCTGAACCCCGACCGAACTCCGAATGAAGCCCGTGTATCCAATAGGGCAGGGAGCCATGGCATTTAGGCCGCAAATCCCTCGGTTTCCCAGGTTAGGTGGAAAATTTGGTCGGTTTTACATCCATTGAATAGGAGTCATAACTTTCATGTAGCCTTGTAATCTCAATTTCCATATCAATATCTTGTCTCTGAGATAGCAATGCTGAAGGAAAGGGTGCGTCATGCAACATGTAGGTTCCTTTACCTATTCGATATCAATGTAACAACATCCGAGGATAAAGCTGGCACAATAACACATCGCAATCAGATTTTTTAACCGGCTAGATTTTTAGTTGTCGATCTGCAGGTTTCCTTCCTCGGGCCATGGTATGTATATCCATCATATTTCCCCACCACCCGCCTCGTGGGATATGCGGGTTTAGGGTAGCTGCGGAATTGAATGTGAGAACCAGAGGTGAACATGATTGAAAAGGCAATTTGCAATCTTATCACTACCCAGGCGTACGCCTCTTCTTGGGTGAGGTGGTGATGTGGTGTGAACGGTGTTGTTGGCGGTGAATTGTTCATGTGCGTGTTTGAACTTGCGCTTCAACTTGCTTCACCTACGTTCTCAGTTGCAATGGAATGGCCCTGCTGTCACTCACCTTCACACAGCTCTCAATCAGCAAGGCTTACCTGCATCAATGACAATGCTCCACTCCGTGATCAGACATGGAAATCACTGCAATATTACTATTCCCGCAGCCCTATGCCCCTTACTCGAATGAGTGGATATAACCATTGCAGCTTGAGCGCGGCATCAGAAACACACTGAGACCAACCAACAACTGACACCTCGCGATGGCCAGGAGCATTCAGGCAATCGGCCAACCAACCAACCAACGGCATGCCTAACTAAAAGCAGGGAAACAATCAATAATGCGCCGCCAGATTGGCCTTGTCCAGTTTCCACCATCCTTCCGCCGCACACCCACCACCTTCTCTCTTCCAAAGGCTTGATTGAGCCTTCGGGGAGACGCCCGAGGTTTGCAATTTCGCTTAGTGAACCGCTGTCTTAACGCCGTCCCCAGCGCCCGTCACGCACCCCCTTGCCTGGTTTCGCACCAACACAAACAGGTAGTCACACCTACCTGGGGAGGTCCTCCCCCCCCCGCCCCCATGTGCGCAGCGGCTCCTCGGTCTCGAGATAACAGAGACAAGTCCAAACAAGACAGTGGCCGAGACATGTCTACCCCTGCAGCTCAGCAGAGCCCACGGCTCGTGGCGAATGGAGGAGCCTCGTCTCTCGTGATGTGTGATGGGCGGTGATTATCGACGTCTGACATATGCCCCGGGGGGGGGGGGTTGTGCTTGTCACATCTATTGTTCTTTGTGCCTGTCAGCGGCCGAACTCCCGGCGCGAGGTCGCGTTGCACCGCGCACTTCCTGACTGACCCCCGGATGGATGGGTTAATCTCTGGGGAGGTCGGCGACAGCAGGCCCACAATCCGAATCCGAACTGCCCGGTTGAGGTTGGCACTCTTCCACAGTCTATACCTTAACTGAACAAGCATGTAAACAAACAAACAAAATACCGCACATCGTCCAAAGTTAATCATATTGGTTCATGCGAGTCTGAAGAAAGCCCCCTACTCACAAAGCATCAATGGGGAACGTCAAAGCAAGATTTGTGTAATGTGCCGGACCAAAACTGGCCTCTCAGCAATGTTTGCTATGCCTTAAAACTATGATACAAGAGGCTCGCCAACATCGAGTATGTAACAAGAGACCATAAACACGCCCGGCGGCGAGGGAATATTCGAGAACCATGAATACCATCGCCGGGGATCAGAGAACTAGGCACAACAAGACGCCAAGACTTTTCGAAGCTGGAAATGTGTTTCTTGGTTATTTTTCAACAGTAGACGAAATCGCGAGAAATTCCAAAGACAGGATCGTCCAAAGTATAGGCAAAAAGCGCATTATATTCCCAGCCCGAAAAGCAGACCGCACACTCTAATCTTTAGAATATCCTCAGAATCGAGTTGAGCGAACTCCCTTCGAACATCGAGACAAAGATCAAATACAAGACTGTCTCAATCCTGCAAAGCGTGGCCATCATTAGACAAAGACTCCATAGTGCAGTGCAGGAGTATACCGGTTCTCCGTCGTATGTTCGTATCCCAAAAATCTATACATCTCCCAATGAATCCGCTAAAGTCATCTCCCCCAATAGAGACCAACACTAACTCTCCCGCAACGCTCCTCCAGTCATGAGCTGGCGAAGGCTACCACGAAATTAGGTATTATCGCATCAAGTATATCGTAGGTAGGACGTGGACGACGCCGAGGCGTGCTAGTTGCTGATTTACAGGAAGGCAGCAAGACCGATGAGGGCAGCGAGGCCGGCACCGGAGAAAGCAGCGACCTTGCCAGCGCCAGCAGTGGGGGTGTTGCCGGAGGAGCCACCGCCGGAGCTGGGGGAGCTGGGGGTAGCAGAGGGGTAGCTGGCACCGGGGGTGGTGGGAACAGCGGGGATGAAGGTGGTGCCGTTGTTCTTGGCAGGGGGAGCCTTGGAGCTGTTGACGTTGTTAGCAAAGCTCGACGCTGTGGTGAACTTGAGATCGAGACTTACCAGTCGTGGCAGACGACAGCGGAGGTGGTGATGACAGGCTTGGTGATGGTGCAAGGGCAGTCAGAGATGGTGAGGGTGGTGGCCTCGGTGACGGTGTAGGTCTTGCCGCCGTGGGTGATCTCGGTGGCAGCGGGGCAGTAAGTGGTGTAGACCTCAACGACCTCGGTGGTGTAAGAGACGTTGGCGTGGGCAGAAGCACCAACAGCGGCGGCAGCGGCGAGAGCAACAGCGAACTTCATTTTGACTGATTGGGAATTAAGGAACTCGAAAGTTGATTAAGTTTGGGGCGTTGTGATAACGAATGTACTTGACTAAAAGTCAGGGTTGTAGTGAGTGAATGTGGGTGAGGAGGAAGGAAAGAATTGTTACCAAGGCCCGGAGAGCGTCCTTCTTTATACCAAAGAGTCGACGCGGGAGCGAGAAGATGGCCGTTGTGATGGGCATGGTGACTGGGGGGCGTGTGGGGCGCGTGTGCATGACCGGCTTGGCTTGGCTTGACGAGCGGAGATGGAGTGGAGAACGAAGGCTTGCGAAGGTGAGCTGTCGAGATAGCGCTTCTGCAGTGTATACGGGGTAGGGATGGTGTGGATCTCGCAGGAGACCACGACGGGGATGAGGTCGAGGAGCAGCGAGGTTCCGCGATGGAGGGTAGCCACACCACACCGAAGCCCTGTTATTTGGGAATAGTGCACATCAGCGGCCACCCTCTGGGGATCAGCGCCGCCAGGGGCCCGCCAGAATAGGTGCGAGCACTACTACGCTGCCCAGGGGCAGGAAGTCTGGGCGGCCGAGGTAGGAAACGATGAGTGATGCCAAAACGGGACGGTCAAGGGTGGGTGGAGCCCTTCCGCCCACAAGCCATGTCTTGCGCTCTGACGAGAGCAATCACTGAGACAGCAAGGTCTGAAAGGAAGAGAAAAAAAAGGAGATGAGTTCCAGCGGGAATCCCGAGCCAAGCATCGAAGAACGGAAAATGGATCCCATTAACCTAGCGAATTGATACATAGCACCACCCGTTAAGCTGGAGCGCATGCTGCTATGCTTCTCAAGCAGTACCCCGTTCAGACGAAATTGCCGGTCTGACAACCCATGCTATCCCGCCCGCACTGCAGACAACATTGGCGGTACCTAAATCAATACGGGTTACCTGGGTCTGGAGCCAACGCCGCAATTTGCATGACACCACAGTAGACAGACAGCCCGCTGCGGCTATTTCTGTGCCATCTGACTTTTGGCCTATGACCGGTGGCCTGTTCGGTTCAAGCCGGCTTCCGGCCCTCGTCTCCCAACCGCCGGCTCAAGCCATAATTTGCTCAAGCAGAAGAAAAAACAAAAAAACAAGCATGATACGAGTGATCAACATGGTAATCGGCTCAGCGATGTGCAACCAGCTGAAGCATGGGCTTTGCAGATGCAGACCGTTGCAGCGTTGCACGGCCTGCTGGCCCGTCCAACTCAGTCCAGATTAAGCAGGAACTTAATCCACAGGCCGATAAAATATCACTCTATGTAAACTGGCCGTAGCGGGCGGAGGGCCCGAGACGGGTGCAGCACCAGGAATTTAGCAGGGACTCGCTGGTCTTCGCATTGCTGCACAGACTGAAAGGTTAAGGCACGGATGGCAACGGGGTACGTGGTCCGAGTTAGCTTTTGGTGAATAACTCCAGCAAGATGACATGGCATGTTGTTCTGGCACGGCCGATCTCCGAGCAATCATCTCGACTTGTTCTGGATGATTGCTGGGCTGCACCGCACGTACCTGACTGGTCCAGGCACATGTAAATGCAGTTCAGCGCACAAAATTTCACTACCCACTCTACCGGCGCCTTCATTTCCGGGAATAGAAACCATGTTTTGGAAACTTGACAGCGCCATCACCATCGCCGGGTGGAAGGCGGCTCGTCGCCTCGAGGGGACGTTCGCTAGGTGACAGCCCCGATGTGACTGCTGTGGAAAGTAGGGCGGTGGACAGTTGGAGGCAGCCGCTTGGCGCTGTGCCACTAATCCACCCATTCTAGTTGAGTGTTTGTGACTGGGTCGCCAAACCGCCGCGGCCCTGGCAGCAACCCGCGCTAATGCAGGAACAATGTCCTCCCGCCCACCTTTTCCCCTTGCCTTCTGCAGCCGACTGACTTACCGTCAAATTGTTCACACCTCAGGCACAGAAGAACAGGGTGCTCCGATTCGCCCGTCCCTTCAGGCCCACGGTCCTGACCGCTCGCCACCCTGCCCACTCTGATATTAGCTCCCTCTGGAACACGAACCACTCACGTCTTGAATCGCCATCCTTGGGTCTTTCAGCGAGGCCCCCTGTGGTGTTGGGGGCACCTGGTGCCTTCGCAAGGCTTGCTGGAATGCTCCAATCTGGATGCAAGACCTGGGGAGAGCATGGCCCAGCCTTGCAACATTGGTTTTTACGAAGGAAGTGTGGTTCCCGGCAGACATCAGCTTGCCGGTTCCTTCGCCACCTGCAGCCACAGGCCCTCAATGACCCTCACTGACAAGGGGAGCCCAATGCATGACTCTGGCAATACACCGCTACCACTGCCTCTGTAGTTGAGTGTACGCGTGGCAGAGCAAACAGGCTTTGATGCCAAACAACTAACGACTTTGGGACCTGTTGGCCGTCCGCAAGACTGCGTGGCGCCCGAGTCTCTCTGGGGGTTTGCCTGTTTGTTAGTGGCAATGCGAGATGAGCGGCAGCGCCGCTGGATCGAGCCGCGTGTGTCTTCAATACTCCCCTTTGGGTCTGGGTCTCCTGGGGCGGTCGCAGGCATTGGTGCTGGAGATGGTCCGGCAATGGTGCTGGGGAACAGTGCTCATGCCCACGCATCGGCAATTCCAACCCGTGGTACCCCAAGCCTCTAGTCACCTATAGGAGACTCATTTTGGACTCCATGGATTTTTTCCCCTCGGTTCCTTGTCTCGCCGATTGATTGATTGTAGTATGGGTCAGTCCCAGGGCCATGAGAGAGTGCTTTATCCGTGCCTTGCAGGGCTTACAGGGATTCTCTAGACCGTTACATTCGCTGACTGGATTATTCTGACCCTGAGCTGTCTTTGTTCACTTTCTGAGCACCAAATTCGATCCTAGACAACAACCTATCATGCATGGTGAGAAAAAAAAGTTCCTTAATCACCGATTAACCAACGGCTCGAATTGTACCATGCCGAATCCCATGCCGCGGGCGCTCGCTCGGCGATAAAGCCTCAGTATCCAAGCCTCTGATCGTTGCCTCATTCTCACTTGTCCTGGGATGTGTGCGGGTCTCCTCCATAATTTCCCCTTTATCCACTCATGTATCTAGCCTTGGGAAAACGATAATAGCAACGCTAAAACTCGCATCTTTACACTTCAAAATCGATACCTTATCATTCTGTCATGGGTGTTTCCTGCATCATTTCCCCCAGCCAAGACTTGGCTGCGAGCACCGACCCTCCGCTTTCGAGCTGACCCATGTACCGATCACAGAGATGAGGCCAAGGGGGGAGTCGACATTGAACTGGTAATGACAAAGACGTTACTCTCGACTCGTATTTGCTCCATCTGTTTCGCCCCCCCATAGCCAACCAGCCAATGATCCATGGTATCCATGGGCCAAAATTTGACTCGTAAACTCGGTGGTTTCCCCTTGTCACCTTTTCTAATTTCTTCTTTATTGACAGTGTTCGGTCTTCGGACCCCGGGCCGCAGACCCCCATACTCAGCTTTTCTTCATTTCTGGTCATCTCCCTAGAGCGATGCTGTACCTTGATCGGGACCTTACTCACACGACCTTTCACAGGGATACAGCGCCTGTGAGAAATAAAAAAAATAAATGCCTTCAGGGCCATTGTGATGAGGAACAAGCTTTTGACTGCTCGTGGGTCCAAGTGCTAGCCCCTGGCTAGTGCTAACCATGTGGCGACGCACCTCTATTTGGGAAAGCCTTCAGGAAACCCCAAAATCGGCCGTGTCGGGACCCGAGTCTTTAATTTTTGGGGGAGAGCCTGGTACCTTGCCAAACCTTGTTTGCTCATCGTCGTTGGAAGCAAGCAGAGAGTCAGATCTCGCAGTGAGGCTTTGCCGAGTATATGGGCCGCAAAGGCACACTCACCGATGCTTTGTTAAACTGGAGCATCCATCTGCGAGTCTTCCAATAGGGAAATTATCTGAGCAGGCTGGGTCTCTCTTCCTACTCTATCTGGCTCGTTGGCATGGCCTATCTCCCGGCTGCAGCTCGTATCCCATCAATTAGCCTATTTCCCATTTGATGTCTCCCCGGTCTTCATCTCTACCACGCCTTTTCCCAAATGTAACCACGACGGCTCGATTCCCACCGGGTTGGGTGCTATCATCGACGCTTGCGGCCGAGATTCATTTTAGCGCCTGCACTTGTTGTGTGGCATGGTGTGAATGCGTTGGCTGGGAACAAGTGAGGGTAATTTCCACCTCTGGCCATTTTGTTTCCCGGGATCCGGTGTTATCGGATCGTTCAGTTCAGAGGCCAGCCAACCCCGGGCACTCGCCCGCCCGTCTGGCATGAAATGTTTCTGCTAGCTCGCCTTGTTGGGTTGGTGTCGTGTGCATGCATGTTTTCCATGGACGCGCATGAGGCTCGCCCCGCACCTTGAGGTTTCTCTCGCTCGCTGGCGTTGTTGACAATGCATGTACTGGGAATGGTTCCTGCAGGTTGATCCTGCAACGCACATCTCTGTTGCGCCAAGGTGATACGATTGCAGCTCATTCTGCCCGCCTATTCTTCATCCTTCAGTGATTCCCTGTTCATGTCTTGGTTCTTTTGCTAAATTGGGTTGATTTGACCGGCTGTGCTCGTCCCACGCACTTCACTATCACATCTTGACGTTTCGCCGAGTCATGGTGGCTTTCTCGACGGTGAACTACTGCCTTGATTCTTGATGACGGATGCTTGATTTCCGGTGACACCTCGGTGTATGAACCCGCTCAATCTCAGCCAGAGGTTCCGGGATTCGCCGCCCTGCCTGGTGGCATTGTCCGTCATGGCCTGGTCATGAGACGTAGACGAGCTCGCTTCTCGTGTCGCGGTTTCGCCTTTGTCAAGAGGTTGCGGAATTGTCACCGCTCTAGGCCGTCTGGTCAGGACTCCCGTCGCTTCGAGGTTTTGGTTTCAGTCATTTGGTCACAATCTAATGGAGCAGATTTTGAGTCCCATGTTCCAGTGTTGATATGGAAGTATGTGTTGGCCACTTTGCGACGATGATATTTTCAGCCCGGATGGTATATCTTCTTCTATTTAGCTGTGCTTTGACTTGAAGACCACCCAAGTCCAGGGAAGATGATGCATTGCGCTCTCTGCTCATCTAAATGTTCTCTGCAACCACCATGCTAAATTGGATGCTGTGAAAGAAAACCTCTTTGACCGGTTTGCTACGCCTCCTTGCATCATTCATCTCAGTATGAAGTGGATGGAAATGTAGGATTATGATATCGCTTGATTGTTGCCGTGACGGCTATTACATGCTGCCCGCATGGCTCACTCATATTTTATTTTATTTCGCTATGCTGACGAATATGTGTGCGGTCATCAGCACCGAAACATCCTCGCCGAATGCTGTCATTATTGTTTTGCGGATGCAGACTGTTGCTTCACAATTGGATGGTTTTTTTGGCTTGGTGACGACATCGCTGCTTCTGCCAGTGGATGAGTATTACTAATGCAAAAAACGCATCAACTTCCCATTTCAAACTCTCCACCGGCTGGACCACAACGTGCCGTTGTAACGAGTTGAAACGAGACAAATTCTCTCTGAATTGATTGTTGGTACATATTACTCATAATGGCGAACGTTATGAAAGCTGTCGGTATGGAATCAACATGATTTGGAACTCAAACAGCCGTGGCCATCTAACCCCGCCTTTAGATATCCGAGGTGGAAAGGGCGAGCGCGATGCCCTCTTTATAAACGACCAGACTCCCATACCCTCTCCGGCGGAGGGACAGGCTCTCGTCCGTGTCAAGGCGTTCGGAATAAACCGAATGGACATTGTCCAGCGACGCGGGTTTTACCCTCTCCCACCCCAGGCGCCCAAGACCCTTGGTGTCGAGTTCAGCGGCACCATTGAATCTCTGGGTTCCGGTGACCATGGCAGCTTCAAGGAGGGAGACGAGGTCTTTGGGTTGGCATATGGAGGTGCCTATGCCGAGCACCTTGCTGTCAGCACCCGGATGCTGTTGCACAAGCCCAAGGCCATGAGCTTCGAGGTTTGTGCCGGCATACCGGAAACGTGGATCACGGCCACCCAGGCTCTGCACCTTGTGCTTGGCTTTACGAAGGGCAAGTCGATTTTGTGGCACGCTGGCGCCTCTGGGGTGTCCATCGCTGGTATGCAGCTGTCGCGTGTTGCCGGCGCCTCTGAGATATATGCCACGGCTGGAACCGATGACAAATGCGAATTTATCACGTCGAAGCTGGGTGCCACGGCGGCCTTCAACTACAAGACAACCAACTGGGCCGAGGAGATCAAAGCCAAGACCGGAGGCAAGGGCGTCGATTACATTGTTGACTTTGTTGGCGGCAACTACTTCCAGAAGAACCTCGAAGCTGCCGCACGCGATGCTCGCATCGTGCTCCTGGGCACTCTTAGCGGCGGCAAGGTCCCCGAAGCTGACATTTCGCAGATTCTGTACAAGCGTCTGAGGATCGAGGGCAGTACGCTTAGAAGTCGAGACGAGGAATACCAGGGACAGTTGCGCGACAAGCTGGAGGAGTACCTTCCGCAGTTCGAGTCGGGCAAGCTACAAATATTTGTGGACAAGGTTCTTCCTTGGGAGGAGATCCAAGAGGCTCACAAGCACATGGAGGACGCGAAGAATTTGGGCAAAATCATTTGCACCATCTCTTGAGCATCCATTTCGTATACGAAAATGTGGGAATAAACTAAAAACCGAATGCTCGCCTGCGTGTAACTGAATGAAACAAAAGGCTGCTCCTAGCTTAATGTGTCTGGATCCACCTGAGCATTTGTTCATATGCCGTAGCTTGAGCGTCCCTGATGGCTGTCTCTTCATATTCACCAATAACAGCAAATCCTGAACGAAGTTAGCATGGGTCGAGCATGGTCTATTAGATTTCTAGAGATTAGTGTCTTACCATGAGGCACTCCTGGATACACCTGTACCTCATGCTCCAGGTTGGCGTTGGACATGCTATCCTCGCCCGCCGTGCGAACCTTGTCGGGGAACAAAGGATCGTTCTCGACGCACACGAGACTGAGGGGGACACTGATATCCTTGAAGTCATCGGGTATGACTGATGCAGCGTGAGCCAATGCGCCGACCTTGATGAACGGTCCTGTCTTGATCTGGCCGCTCTCAGCACTCTCGGCATCTCCGCTCGCAGCCTGCGTCTTCTTGGACAGGAGCAGCACGAAGCGCGCACCGACGCAGTAGCCTACGGCGTAGATGCCATCACCGTGCTTGATGCAATCGGCAAACTGCTCCTTGGCAGCGTCAAGGACCTTGTGCAGGATGGGAAGCACGCGGTCCTCGGTGACGCGGGCTAGCCACATGTCGATGAGGAACGACTTTGTTACCTCGACGGCCTTGATCTTGAACTGCTCGAGGATCGAGGTGGAGTCGTCGGTGATGGAGGTGGATGCGGGGGCCGTGTCGCCGCCAAACATATCGGGCATCAACACCAGGAACCCCTCGCTGGCGTACTTGTCGGCCTGGATTTGATTGTTGGTTGACTTGATGCCGGTGCCTCCCGTCAGGAGGAGGAGCAGCCGTGAGGGTGCATGGGGGTAGTCGGCCGGCGTGGAGATGTAGACCTGGGAGAGGGGTCGTTAGTCGCAAGCGCAAGCGCATCACATTGCATTGCATCGCCCGCCCTCAAAGACTCACGTCAACATCGTTGAGCTTGATAACCTCTCCGGTGGAGGATTGACCCGAAGCTATATCAATTAGTCGCTGGTGCTGACAACAGGAAAAGGCACCTGCATACGGGTAGGCCTGTCGGTTACGCAATGCTCGCCCACGACGGGAGCCGGAGCTGAAGCTGAAGCTTCGGGAGCAGCCGTCTCCTGGGCATCGCTCTCGGGAGCTCGAGTGGCGTTGTCTGAATCGGCCATGGTTACTGCGTTTTTATTTATTTATCTCAAAGCCGCGCGGTTGATGAAGCGTCGTCGTGATGGAAAGCGGGGAGTGCTTTGCATGTGCATGATGGAGCTACTGTTGCGGAATGGTTGCCTTGTGAGTGTGGTACGTCATGCCGGAAGCGTCATGCCAAGCTGTGAGACAGGAAAGTCATGGTGACAAAGAGGATCAAATTTTGGCTGAAAAGTGTGCGATCGAGGAATGGTCAAGATCAATGGTATCCTATAAATAGTAAATTCATTTTCTCTGCACTATTTTTGCCCGTCTCACAAAATTGAAGCTCTCATTGCGTCGCGTGTATTTTCGTATTCTACCTAAGCAGACTAGAGGCCAAAAGTTTAGATTCAGCTCATTTATTGTTTTAGATCAATACCACGAGTATGATTTATCTCCTGTTAACACTCCGAAAAAAAAATTAGTTTATTATCGTTGAACATCATTTTTTAAGAATGTATATTATTTTTACTTGATATGGAATGATTAGAAGCAGAAATGTTCTCGACCAGGTTGGCGGAGGTGAAATGATTCGAGACCTACAACCCTTCATTACACATCAAGGCCAGACGTATCGAGCTAGCTTAAAAAACAAGAGTTTTCTTTTATTTTAACGTGGGGGCCGTGTGATTATGAATTCATAAAAATGTAGAGTGAGGTGAAACCGAACATAACTTCTCCAGATCTGTAACCTTCACAATTCGTGCTAAGTCTTGTTACCTCCCCTCTCTTTTCTCATTACACTTAGCGCATTTGAGGATGCTAAGATAGTTACGTAAGCACCAACCCCGCCATGGCCTAACCGCGTTTCCCACTCAACGCGCTCAGCGCGTCGCAGGCACCAGCTGCCATTCTCATTCACACACAAAATCACCAAACCATCCGCTTTGGCACGAAAAGTTCGCAGCATTGTCAACGTACTGCACACGACAACCCGACGCCAAAACAATCCCTGACTCTCGCAGCCATCATGGAATCAGCTGCTGCTGCCCTCTCGCGAGGTGCCCTTGAGTACGTTTTCTCGACCGCCATTCCATGCTGCCACGACTAACTTCCGCCAGTGTGATCTTCAATGATCCCGACAAGGCCGCCAAGCTGTTTCCTGTTCCCGTCATGCAGTGTCTTCAGGTTAAGCAGATGGCGCCCACGGCACAGGGCGGAGAACGATACCGACTCGTGATGAGCGACAGTGAACACTATGTTCAGTCCATGCTTGGCACCCAGGCCAACCACGTTGTCCGCGACGGAAAACTAGACAGGGGCTGCATTGTCCGCGTGAAGCAGTACAATCCCAACACCGTAAAGGGCAAGAAGTCAGTACAAAATGGACCTATCCCGCAGCTTTCTGCTAACTTGTTTCAGCATTATGATCATCCTCGACCTTGAAGTCATCGAATCCCTCGGCGTGCAAGAGAAAATCGGCGAGCCGGTCGCAGTCGAATCCAAAGTTACCCCTCAAGAAGACGCAACCATTGCAGGAAACGACTTCTACGGTGCCAAGAAGGAGGAAGACGAGAAGCCACAAATGCTACAGCAACAACAGAAGTCCATGCCTTCACGGCCAGCTGCCCATGGCGACAGTCATATTTATCCAATCGAAGGCTTGTCGCCCTTTGCGCACAAGTGGAAGATCAAGGCGCGAGTCACCTTCAAGTCAGAAATCAAGTCATGGAAAAAGGCAACCGGTGAAGGCAGATTGTTCAGCGTCAACCTGCTTGACGAGAGTGGCGAAATCAAGGCGACTGGGTTCAATGAACAGGTCGATGCCTTCTATGACATCCTTCAAGAGGGCTCCGTGTATTACATCTCCACCCCTTGCCGAGTCTCGCTGGCGAAGAAGCAATTCTCCAACCTCGCCAACGACTACGAGCTGGCTTTCGAGCGCGAAACCGTCATCGAGAAAGCCGAAGACCAGTCGAGTGTTCCGCAATTGAGGTTCAACTTTTGCACCATTGAAGAATTGCAAAGCGTGGAGAAGGACAGCACCGTCGATGTTATTGGCGTATTGAAGGATGCTGGCGAGGTCTCGGATATTGTTTCCAAGAGGGATGGCAGACCCTTCTCGAAGCGAGAGCTTACGATAGTGGACGACACCGGCTTTTCAGTTCGCGTGACTGTTTGGGGCAAAACTGCAAACTCGTTTGATGCGTCCCCAGAGTCCATCATTGCCTTCAAAGGCACCAAGGTGTCTGACTTTGGTGGCAAGAGCCTGAGTTTGCTGTCGTCCGGTACAATGACGGTTGACCCGGATATCCCTGATGCTCACAAGCTCAAGGGTTGGTACGACTCTGCAGGTCGAACAGACACCTTCTCTACACACCAGGGTCTGGCGAGTCTCGGCGGTGCTACCGGCCGCAAGGATGAGCTCAAGACCATCGCCGAAGTGAAGGACACTCACCTTGGTATGGAAAACGATGCCTATTATTCCCTCAAGGCCACCATCGTTTACATCAAGCAAGAAAACTTTTGCTATCCTGCCTGTACTCAGCCGAAGTGCAACAAGAAGGTGACAGAGCAGGGAGAAGGCTGGTGGTGTGAGAAGTGTTCAGCTTCGTCAGAAAGACCCGAGTACAGGTATATCCTCTCTCTGAATGTAGCAGACCATACAAGCCACCAGTGGCTCAGCTGCTTTGACGACGCCGGCCGCATGATTCTGGGACGTACTGCAAATGAGCTTATGGAGCTCAAGGACCAGGATGAGGTGAGGTTCATGTCGATTTTCGAGGAGGCCAACTGCAAGAAATTCAATTTCAGGTGCCGAGCGAAGAGAGAGCAATTCGGCGACGAGCCCAAGTGAGTCATAACAATACACGATGCTTTGTTGGAAGATTTGAACTAACAATACCAATAGGATCCGATACCAGATTATGAGCACGTCGCTTATTGACTTCAAGGCCGAAGGCGACAGACTTGCCGAATTGATTAAGCAATATGATATCAACGCTTAAACAGACACCAGGGATTGGTTCGGGGTTCAAAGGTCAAGGGAAGCGGCGTGCTTTTGGGATGACTAGCAGAATGACCTTGGGGTTTAAATGCCCCATATGATGTGGGGGAAAAAAGGACTATTTCAGAGTGATGATGCTTCACATAGATTAATGACACGATTGCTTCCTGATACCCCTATGATCGATTCTTATGGTCGGGCATATACAAGCAGTAACTTTAGGCACACAAACATCTCGGAAAGATGCGACGAGAACGGGGTTTCGATCCAGCACCCCTTACCAATTAATGCCGTATTCCTTCTTTTTTTCAACGCCAATTCACAATTACAGGTCCAGTTTTTCATGCTTCCACGGCCGCTTGCCCTCTCCCTCTCCGTAATTAGCGGTTGCCTGGTAGTCACCACGGATCTTGTACTTGTAAATGGTCAAACCTTCCAAACCAACAGGTCCACGGGCGTGAATCTTGTTTGTGCTGATACCGACCTCGGTGCCGAAGCCGTAACGCATGCCGTCAGCCAGACGAGTGGCAGCGTTCCAGTACACGCCAGCAGAGTCAACTTCATTCATGAAGCGCTCGGCATCGGCCGTGTTGGAAGTGAGGATGACATCGGTGTGGTGAGATCCATGAGTGTTGATGTGGTTGATGGCGGTGGAGAGGTCAGGAACTGTCCTGACGCCCAGGGTCAAGGACAGGTGTTCGGTGTCATAGTCCTCAGGCTTCACATCCTGAACACCCTCAAGGGACAGGGAGGCAATGGCTTCCTTGCTTGCGGGGTCGCAGCGCAGAGACACCCCCTTGGCTGCAAGAGCAGTAGCCACACCGGGGAAAACAGTGCCAAGAGCAGATTCTTGGACAAGGAGGGTTTCGACGGCGTTGCAGGCGGCAGGGTAGCTAGTCTTGGAGTCAACAATGGCAGTGACAGCCTTGTCCTTGTCGGCAGAATCAGTAAGATAGATATGGCAGATACCATCGGCGTGACCCAGGACAGGGATTTTGGTGGACTCTTTGATGTAGCGAACGAGCTCGTTAGAGCCGCGAGGAATCACCAAGTCAATGTGACGATCCTGGGCAAGGAGTTGAGCAATTGCATCGCGGGTGGTGACGAGCTGGATAGCTGCGTTTGGAACCTGAGTCTTTTCAAGGGCCGAAGAAATGACTTGCGAGATGGCAACAAAGGACTCGGTCGACTCTTTTCCGCCTGCATGTTGTTAGAGAGGTTCTAGTGAGAACTGAATGTTTCAACTCACCCTTCAGGATGGCGGCATTTCCAGACTTGATAGCAAGGGATGCAATGTTCGCAATGACTTCAGGACGGGCCTCGAAGATGATGAGAAGAACACCGATTGGGCATGACACGCGTTCCATGATGAGGTCATCATCAAGCTTGGTTCGCATCTGGACCTGGCCAACTAAGAGAAAAAGTTAACACAAGGCATGGCACTTTGGACATGGTCAAAGACCAAGAGAAATTCGCTTTAGAGGGTAATTGATAAGATATATCATCGACATACTTGGATCTTCAAGGTCTCTCACATCCAAGATTCCCTTGAGCATGTCCTCCCATTTTCCCTTCTTGCCCAGGTCGAGTCTAGACACGAGAGCTTGGCTGAGAGAGCCATCCGCGGCAGCTTTGCGGGCAATGTCCAGATCTCGGGCATTTGCAGCAAGGATAGCATCCTTCGCTTCAGTGAGAGCGGCATGGATGGTCTCGAGAGCCTCGTTGCGAGCAGTGGCGGGAAGAGTAGCGAGGGTGAAGGAAGCAGTCTTGGCTGAGGCGGCAGCAGCCTCAGGGGAGGCGTTGGTCAGAGACATGTTAAGGACTCTCAGAATGACAGATAATGGACCTCGTTTGTTCCAGGGATCGAGTGTCGGTTTATGTAGTTTGTTGTGACGCGGGACGGTGCGTGAGTTAGACAGACCTCTGCCGTGTGCCCCGCCAAATCTTTACGCGGGGTTCATGCATTGGCCATAGCTCCTGCCCACCAATCCTATTTTCATCGCATCTTTTCGTCCATAGAGGAAAGATTGCGCACAGGCAGGTACCAAAACCTCCTGAATTACCTATTTCGATGCACGCTAGCTAACCAATCGCAAATAATACCAAACCGTTTCCACACGGACATCGCTTTCGGTCATCCCAACATCCAGCCTTCCCTGCACCATTGCCGTCCTAAAGCCGGGCGATGTCGGATCTGCAGTGATGGATCGGTACGGAGTAGCGCCATGGCTGTGGGAAGATCACTCCGTATGGAGGCTGAATCGAGAGTGACTCAGTTGCCCGATTCAAGACTCCGACAAGAGGGATTCACCAGCAACGCAGATATCCTGGGAACTAGGACCTGTTGCATGACCCCAGACATTCTCCACCATGACTGAGATGTTCTTCGTTCTCCACAAAGTCGCGTGAGCCAGTGAGCTTTTCAGGGCGCCTCGCCCAATATACTAATAGGACAATGAGTTGGGTTGCACCAGATCTTGTGAGTTGTATGCAAGGATTCTATGGCGATTTTCGTAGCTTTTCCAGGGATATCTGGGGTTCAAGTCTCCGGTGACCAGTCTATCCAGGTTCGCAACGCTCAGTTTCGCTACGTCACCTCGGACACTTTCACAAATAACCTTCCGCCAATGCGAATAACTGTCGGTTACTTTTTATTCTTCCGCGAGGATCCCACCACGCATGCTAGGGATGGGTTGGTAAGCCAAACATCTCGATCTCGGAACCATTCCACGCTCATGGATGCACCTCTTGGTCCTAGTGCCAGATTCCCGATCGCTTCGGCTCCGCGCTCGGCGACAGGCCCCTCTCTCCGATGCTCCACTCGAAAAGATGACCCCCAGTCTTCTCTCATCGGACTGGAAATGCCGATGTATGATTACGAGATTGACACTGGGTGCCGGTTCAGCAAAGAGCGAGGAAGCGAAATGCGTTATCCGAATCTGTTGCCGTTTAAAGCCTGCGGGTGTCCCCCCGGCATCCGTGACCCATGCGGTCTCCAGAATTGCCACCCTCAGTTTTTTCAAGATTCGTTCCAGATCAGTTTTTGTCGCAGTTGCCGTCCCTGTACTGCTGGTCCAATATCCCAATTCCTCTGACCTCTACCATTTCCGTATTCCGGTTGAGGCTTGTAGACTTCGGCCTCGGCTCAGACTGGTAGCCCCACATTCTCGGTGCCGACACCGATGACAATCGGTCAAGAAGCCAATACCATGAAGTCAGAAAAAAATGATGAAAAAATTGATCTGGAGCGGGATGGAAACGGTCTTGAAGTAGAACGACCGGCCACCGCAGGCTCAGACTCAACAGACTCGAATCAAAGCCACGCCGAGACAATCGAGCCTGTCACAATTGGCGAGCCCCTGGGCAACATAGATACGAAATCTATCAGACGGACTCAATCCAGGGCCTCATCTACCCGCTCAAAACGCATGATAATAGTCCCCCGATCCGAAAGACACGGGTTTCTGGGCAGTATCACGCTCGTACCGGAGATAACACACCCGCCTGACTACCCCAAGTCAACAAAATGGAGTCTGGTTGGTATCATCGCCTTGGCTACGGCCGCCGCCCCGCTGGGTTCAACTGTGGTATACCGTAGGTTTATATACTTTTATTGCGATGATGAACTTCTGAGGATTGGGATGCTAATATACGAGAAGCTGCTCTAACTGTCTTGGCAAAGGAGTTCAACGCCTCTGAAACCATAACCAATCTTTCAGTCGCCCTGTACATGCTTTCCATGGCTATATTCCCCCTCTGGTGGTCCTCTTTTTCCGAGGAATTCGGTCGTCGCACAATCTACATCATCTCATTTTCCCTGTTTGTCATATTCTCTGTGGCGTCTGCCGTCAGCACCAACATCACCATGCTTATTATATTTCGCATGTGCGCGGGTGGCGCTTCGGCGAGCGCTCATTCGACCGGGGCGGGGTCCATTGCTGATCTGTTCGAGGTCTTTGAGCGAGGCAAAGCCATGAGCGTCTTCTATCTTGGCCCTCTCTTAGGCCCTCTTATTGCGCCCGTTATCGGTGGGGTAGTTACAGAGAAAATTAGCTGGAGAGCTACCATGTGGTTTCTCACCATCTATGGCATGATTGTCCTCCTTCTAATCGTATTCTGTCTCCCCGAGACACTGGCTCGCCGCAAGCCGGAGAGCCCGACACAAAACACACCAGATCTCCAGCGAATGCGGACCATAGACTCTGCAAAGGAAAAGACCAAACGCTTCACCAAGTCACTGCGCCGATTCCTCGTTGACCCTCTACTTGTTATTTTCTATCTGCGGTATCTACCCGTTTTCATCACCGTCTTCGTCGCCGCCATTGCCTTTGGTTCTCTTTACATTGTCAATATTGGCCTTCAGCAAAAGTTTGCGGAGCCTCCGTACAACTACAGCCAACTGATTCTCGGTCTGCTATATATTCCATCTGGATTGGGGTACATCACAGGCTCCTTGTTTGGCGGCAGGTGGATCGATAGTATCATGGCTCGAGAGGCCCGCAAGGCCAACCGTTACGACCAGAATGGAAAACTCGTATATTTACCAGAGGATCGACTACGGGAGAACGCGTGGGTTGCCGTGACAATTTACCCGTTGGCACTTCTCATGTTCGGCTGGACGACTCAGTACGGTGTTCATTTCATCGTACCTTGCATTGCGCTCTACTTGTTTGGGGTTTCTTCCATGCTCATCTTTGTAAGTTCCAAGCACAATACCCTCACATGCCGCAGGAGGCTAACACTATTTACAAGTCTGCGGCCACAACCATGCTCACAGAATTTATCCGCAAGCGCAGCTCGGCTGGTGTGGCTGTCAACAACTTTGTGCGCAACACGCTGAGCTGCATCGGCGCCATTGTCGCCGCTTCGTGGATCGAGGCCATCAATGTCGGATGGGTATTCACCACTATTTGCATATTCTGCCTGGTGGCAAGCTACTTTTGTATCTGGATCTTGCGAAGGAACTCGACCAAGTGGAGAAAGGGGATGGATGAGGCTTTGAATAAGTAATGTATCTGTCAAAATAGGGGTGATGATGATGACCAATGCCACCCGAGGTCGGCGGCAGGAAAACGATGGGACTGAGATCAAAAAGGAATAAATAAATTGCAGTAATGTCTCTTGGTATTTATATGATTCAATGTTCGTTGTACTCATCATCTTTATAAATGTCTTGACGCCAAGGAGATAGGTCCAAAGTCATCGGTGTACACGATCCCATCAACATGGACCTCCTACTTACCCTCCGCAAACAACCTCCCGATAGCGTCGGCGCCGACATTGCCTCCGCTAAACACCAATCCCAGATCCCAGCCGTCCTCGCCCGCCTCGCGCTCCACCATGGCGCGAAAGTCCTCGTCAAACAGGGCCACGGCCAGCGGCACGCAGGCGCTGGGCTCGACGACCATCTTGAAGCGCTCCAGCACCAGGCGCATGGCGGCGCGGATCTCGTCCTCGGTGACGCTGTACATGGCGGAGACGAGGCGGCGCTCGTAGATGACGGCCCAGGGGTGCTTGCCGACGGGAGTGCGCAGCCCGTCGGCAATGGTCAGCGACTTGACGGCCTCGACGCGCTCGCCGGCCTCGTAGCCGCGCTTGCCGTCGTCGGCGCCCTGGAACGACGGCTCGGCGCCGAAGACGCGGATCCCCGTGCCCTCGCAGCTGAGCGCCACGCCCGAGAGCATGCCGCCGCCACCGCAGGGCGTCACGATGGCGTCCAGGCCCGGCTTCGCCTTGGTCTTGCCCGGCTTCCCGGGCCCGTCGTTGTCCCTCCCCGTCGACGGGGCACGGAACCGGGGCGGGAAGACGGCGT
The DNA here is from genome assembly GCA_013406985.1 of Calonectria crousiana. Classification (NCBI taxonomy): domain Eukaryota; kingdom Fungi; phylum Ascomycota; class Sordariomycetes; order Hypocreales; family Nectriaceae; genus Calonectria; species Calonectria crousiana. The sequence continues at coordinate 206,671 of VTGD01000048.1, read as the reverse complement.
CCTCGGAAGACGCCATCAGGTCGGCAACCTGCTGCTGCAGCTCGAGACCCAAGGTGCCCTGGCCGAGCATGATGTCCGGGTGGTCGTAGGGCGGGACCAGACGGGCACCCGTCTCGTCAATGACCTTGGCAGCGGCGGCTTCGCGCTCAACGCTGGTGCTGCCGCTGAGGTGGACATTGGCGCCGTATCCTTTCGTGGCGGCAATCTTTTGCGGAATAGAAATGTTGGGCATGACAATGTGGGCTTTGATGCCGTTTTCACGAGCCGCGAGGGCGAGAGCCTGGGCATGATTTCCTTTTTTTCAAACAAGACACGGAGAGTTAGCACTTGTGGTTTTCCTTCTTATTCTTTACTTTCTGCTTCGCATAATTGGTGCTTGAGTCTTTTGCAACTCTGACCAAGAGGGTCCGGGGGGGGTCAGTAGGTATATGTATATAGTGGTAGTCTCACCAGAACTGTGCGTCACTACACCCTTCTCCTTGCCGCCGCCGTCCAACCACCCGGGCTCCTGCTTGAGCCTCTCGATGGCGTGGAAGGCACCGCGGACCTTGAAGGCGCCGATGCGCTGCAGATTCTCGCACTTGAACCAGAGCCGCAGCACGGGCTTGGCCGGCGTGCGGCCCTCCCACCGCGTGCCGGCGAGCTGCTCGGCTGTGCGCGGCGTCGAGGCCAGCTCCGTCAGCGTCCGGTTGGTGAGGACGGGCGTGAGGTGGACGTTGGGCTTGACCAGCTTGTGAGCTTCGACGACCGAGTCCCTCGTGAGAGGGAGCGTCGTGGATATGTCAGCCATGGTTGAGTCGAGTTGACCGTTGGCGATTGCGGTGTTTTATGCGTGCTTGATGGAGCTGTATATATGTCCGTATATATGTGTATATGTATATGTATATGCTGCTTGGGACACGGCTTGTATCTATAAAAAGCGTTGCTCTCTCGACTGAGGGCGTTTATATGAATGCGAATATGAACCAACGAGCGAGCAATGGTGTCGCTCCCGCTAACCTCTGTCGCTCCCAATCACCAGAAGCGGCATGGTCAAGCAGCCTGTCATGACCCGCTTATCGTCGAGAGGGCGCAATGCATGCATGATTGGTGGGAGGCGCCGTTGTCGATCAACTTAGTGAACGGCGAGCAAGTAGTTAAAGCCACTACCAGCCTTGAAGGTATTTTCAATAAAACGGTGTCTCTCTTTCCCCGCTTCTTGATGGCAGGGCGTGCGGAAACCATGCCAATTGCCCATTACAGGCCACATCCATGAAGTATGGAAGCTTGGACAATTGGCCGCTGAACTATATTCTCTGTCAGTCGCATCGCTGCCTGAGGCCCCTACGCTTTTTTTTTTAAACCTTTGCGGAGTGTTGCTAGCGCCGACAACGGGCTGTTCACCGACTCTCGGCAGGATTCGTATTTGGCCGGCATGGATAATGTCGGGAAGATGAGGGTCCCTTGGCCGAGTTAGGAAGCTTGCGGACCTGCCGGTTTCGCAGCTGAGTCCCTTCGTGCATTGCCGAGATTTCAATCTGTGATAATATTCCGCAAACCTCATTCGCCCACTCGCCAACTTCACTTCACTCGAACCACGCTCAATCATACACATACACACACAAGGTCAACTAAGACCTGAGAGGCAAGCAGTTTTGGTCTTTGTTCATCAAACATGTAAATTTGCACCCAAGAGTGTTGTGTGACTTGTGGATATCAAACTTTTGGACGAGCCCAGATTCCCATGAGAGACTCCAGGAATAAAAGTACAAAAAGTCCACGGAATTTTACCTGACCGTCCCAAATAACCCCCCAACCTGACCAATCATAAACCTGCCCTTTACTTCTGGTTCTCGGGTCGGAGAGAACGGACAGCCTTGCCGGCTCGCCAGATCTCAAGACCACGGATCTCCTCCATCTCAGCCTCGAACTTCTCACGGTAGTCCTTCTGGCCGTTGTAGTCGAGGGATCGCTGGGTCTCGGAACCGTCCTTGACAGCGTCGTAGAGCTGGTTGAAGACGGGCTTCAGGGCATCCTTGAAGCGGGGAGTCCAGTCAATGGCACCACGGCGGGCGGTGGTGGAGCAGGCCTCGTACATCCAGTCCATGCCGTTGCCACCAATGAGGGGGTAGAGAGACTGGGTAGCCTCCTCGACGGTCTCGTTGAAGGCCTCGCTGGGAGAGTGGCCACGCTCACGGAGGACCTCGTACTGGGCGAGGAACATACCGTGGATACCACCCATGAGGCAGCCACGCTCACCGTAGAGGTCAGAGTAGACCTCCTTCTCGAAGGTGGTCTCGTAGAGGTAGCCGGAGCCGATGGCGACACCCATGGCGATGGCCTTTTCCTTGGCCTTGCCAGTCACATCCTGGAAGACGGCGAAAGAGGAGTTGATACCACGGCCCTCGCGGAAGAGAGATCGGACGGTTCGGCCAGAGCCCTTGGGAGCGCAGAGGATAACGTCGATGTTGGTGGGGACGTCGACGTTGGTGCGTTCCTTGAAGACGGGGGAGAAACCGTGGGAGAAGTAGAGGGTCTAGCGTGTGCGGTCAGTCACATCAGCCGAGGTGGTTCACATCAGACATTGAGGCCGGGTTGAGTGCTTACCTTGCCCTCAACGAGCTGGGGCTTGATGGCGGGCCAGGTCTCAGACTGGGCGGCATCGGAGAGGAGGTTCATGACGATGGTACCCTTGCCGATGGCCTCGTCGACCTCGAACAGGTTCTTGCCGGGAACCCAGCCATCCTCGATGGCGTCCGTCCAGGACTTTCCGTTCTTGCGGACACCAACAATGACGTTGAGGCCGTTGTCACGGAGGTTAAGACCCTGGCCGTGACCCTGGGAACCGTAACCGATGAGGGCCAGAGTGTCGTTCTTGAAGTACTCCTGTAGGAATTGGTCAATGCTGAGCTTCACAGAAGGCAATTGGGGCAACACTACTCACAATGAGCTTCTCCTGGGGCCAATCGGCACGCTCTATACCCCGCAAAAGACATGGTCAGCAAAAAAAAAAAAAATCGATCTCCCATCCTGAGGCCGGGGGGGAGGAGGGGGAGGGGGAACTAGTCCACTCCTTCACACCAGGCTCTCCTATATCAACCAGATGACTTACCGTAGACGTCCTCCTTGTGGCCAGCGAAGTCAATGGTCTTGACACCACGCTGCTGCTGGACGGGGCCGGCAGCGACAGGGCGGGCGACGGCACCGACACGGGCGACGTTGCGGGCAGCGGCGACAAAGGTGCGCTGCTGGACGCGGGGCGCAGCCAATTGGCGGGCCATTGAGCCGCGCAGGGTCTTGGAGAAGCTTCTCGAGGCCATTTTGATGATTGGGATTTGCAGGTGACGGGGGTAGGTGTAGAAGGAGAGAGAGAAGATTGGCAGAGCTCAGGTTAAATAAATTTTGTGGATTGGGGGGGGAACGAAACTCACCGGTTTCGGCCACCGCCAGGCAGTCACATCCATCGCACGAGCAACGAGGGACACACACGCCTGCATGGGGAAGCGGAGCCACCAACCCCCCTCCCTCCCTCCCTCCCCGTTGTTCCATTGCGGAGGGGCAAAAGGTACAGTCAGTGATCGGGCGCCTGTGAGCGCCGACAGAGTAAGCAAACCTTTGACAGTCTATATTACGTCATATTCCTAGCTGTTCTTTTGCTGTGGTGGTGGTTCGCTTTATTGGAAGGGATATTCCAATTCTTCCCCATGTTTCACTCTTCTATTTGTTGATTTGATCCTATGGAAGCTAAACATGTGGTTGTAAAACCTCCTATGGAGACTTGCAGCTCGCCACTTGGATAAGTGGTGAACCATTAGGCGAGGAGGAAGAAAAAAAAAAAAAAAAAAAGGCTTGCGGGTGTATCTCATGTATATGCTGCGTTGACAACCTAGGTTCCCTTCCGCAGTTAAAACGCATCTGCAATTCTATAAACAGCATGTTCCATGCTGTAGGTAGCACCCTGTTTCCACGTAACGAGCTGTCAATTTTTGTTTACTTGTGTGCCATGTTGCCCTCTCTATGCGTTGATGAAGTGGGCATCCCTCGCTAGTGCGACCGCACATGCCTGGGGCAAGCCGCCTCGCATACCGCCCCATCCCCTGCATTACCCTACACCGTCCCGTTGCATCCACCAATCCACCATGGTCAAAAACTAATACGCCGTAAGTGCTATGTGGTGAAGGCCAGCTGGACGCACACAAACCGCCGTTGACATGGAAATGGACTTGGCTGCCCAATGCCACCCCTGCCGTATGTCTACATACCCGCTTTCGTTTTCGTCTTCAATCGGCTCAGCATTGATTGATTGTATTTAAAGTCTAGATTCCGCTGCCGCTGTGTCGCGGCTACGCTTCTCCTCCACCCCCCGGGCTCGTAAAAAAGCAATTGGAATGCTGTCATAACAGGAAGAGTAAACGCATGCCCCTGATCATGAACTCACAAGACGCCGGGCGATGCTACAAACACTGCATGCTCGCCAATAAAATCATGTTCTTCGCTCCCCAACCTCGTCCATCCTCCATGCCTTGCCTCGTTGTTTTTTGGAGGACCGTGCTGAACTGCCAGCCCTGAGGAATATGTGCGGTCAGCAACTAACTTTCCGAGTTCGCTGTGCTCCGCTTCCTTCTATTTCAGCACTCGGTCGTATGACAACCCCTTAACCACACCACCACCCATAGCAGTCCTCACGTTGCGCTTAAATCCCTCGCGGTTGTTTCGTAGGTCTTCTGCGGCTTCCTTGTTGAGTGGATCCGAGGCATTGGGCTCAAGGAAGAGGAACTGGGAATATTATTAGCCTTTGCACAGCAGCGTTGGCAGGGCCCTGGCGTCACTAAACCCCATGGACATATGCGGTTGCATCGGGATCGAGATGGAGGGTGGGGGGGTTGTCATACCTGTAATCCAACAATCACGGCGTTCAGGTTCAGCACAGGCTTCCAGTCCTCGCGAAGAATGTTTAGGCACACATTTCCCTCCAGGTTAATATTGGGATGGTAAATCTTCTCGCGGCAGAGGACCTTCGGGGGCTCGTGAGGGAAGTTTGAGTTGATCTTGAAGTCGAAGGTGAATCGTCCCGCGCGGTACATGCCTTCGTCGGGCTCGATCGTGAGAACGAAGTTGAGAATGTCGTCAGGGTCAGGGAATTCTGTCTTCATCGTCGAACCGAGGGAAAGCTCTGAGAGATCTGGTGGACGCCGTGTTAGATTTCTCGAAACCGTGCGGCTGGTAGGCATGCATTCCGCTTTTCACGTACCCTTTTGCACACGCAGCTGCGCAGCGGTAACCTTCTTCTTCTTACCGCCGGCGGCTTGGCCCTCAGCCTTCTCAGCCTCGTTCTGCTGTTTTTTCTACCCAGATGTCAGCCCCGAGTACAATACCGCTCGTAAAACGCAGGCGTAACCTACCATGGACCATATCTGCAACATCGTGGGCATCGTGGGAAGTGGGGGCCCGAACGTGGGCTGGTTGGATTTTGAGGAGGGGTAACGAAGACTGGGCAAGACAAGTCTCGGGAAAACGATTGTTGAGATTAGGGAGGAATGATAATATGAATAGAAATATGGTTTCTGGATACGCCGCCGACGGCCAGATCACTGTGTGTCACGAGATGTTTTGGTGAGTTCCAGAATCGCTGAAGGCCGCTTAGTCGAAAAGGCGATGATGCTTGATAAGATAGCGTAAGGCAGCCAAATCCCAACCCACCGAGGTTTAGGCGGCAGTCCACTCAGCCTCGCGTCATCAATGTGGTTCCCACACGGTGCCGCCATGACACCTTGGGTGTCCAGCTAAGAACGTTTGCCATCATTTGGGGCATAGTGAGCCATGCAAACGAAAGAGATGGGAACTACCCAGGAGATTTTGGTATTAGTTTATGACTTAAAAAACGACGCAGTTGAAGTCACCATGTCCAAATCGCAATGGCCATGTGAGTGTGGGATAGAATATATGATATGCATAATCGAATAATCAAGAACGCAAGCACCCTACACTGAATTACGAAACATGTCTCATTTGTTACACAACCCTATCCTATGTATCATTCCTGGGCTGTCATGACTACCGGCGTGTTACTAGTCCGCCAACGCGCTCATTTGATAGTGAACAACGCCCACAATTGGGCAAGCCAGTATGACAGTGTGGAATTCTTCTCCGCGTTATGGCAGAAAAATGAAGAATGCCTTGCGTTGATATCAGACGAAGCCAAAAACAACATGGTAAATATCTTAAGCACTCTGCATCATCATTGAAGGCAACACGGGCCATGGAGTGTATATAAAAAAGAATCATCAATGCAATGTCATAATCCCCGATAGATGCCAAGTTACACTAGGGTAATATAGGTACTTGTTGCATCCAAATCCATTGGAAGACCCCTCAAATACAAATACTCTTTTTGATTTGCCATCCATTAATACTCAAAACAAGAACCAGAAAATGAAACGTTACAAAAGAGGTATCCGATAACGAGCCAATTTATCTACTCTGACACCCACCATGCCATGCATATCCGCCCTTGCTCCAAAAGAACGCTGCGGGAAGTGCTTATCGTCTAGAGAAGCAGCACATGAGACCAGTCTTACCGAGGAACCACAAGAAACCGAAGAATCGGACAAGTGACAGCACGGCAGTGGCGTACAGGAGGAACTTGAAGTAGTTGGCGGTTCGGATGGAAGCAGATTCCTAAGTGATTTGTTAATGAAATGTGCCGCTGCGACTGATGAGGATTGGATACTTACTCCGATGTTGAAGCCATCGAAAGTTTCGGTGGTGATGACGATAATGAGCATGACGTTCGAGAAGAGCCACGAGACGACCAGGCCAGTACGGAAAGACTTGTAGCCATCTTCGACGTCGGCCTTCTCGACCTCATCCTCCTCCTTGAAGGGAGCCAGAGCACGGCGGACAGTCTGCTCGAACTGGCTGTCGATATCTTCCTGCTCCTTCTCAACTTCCTCAACCACGACCTCGTTCTTGTCGCCCTTGGTAACGTGGGCAGAGGGCAGAGCCTCAGCCTTGTCGGAACCCTTGGTACCCCAAGAAACATCGTGCCAGTTGTTGAAGGCGTAGACCATGAGAATGTTGATATAGGTGGACATGAGGAAAAGGTACTGAGGGAAAGAGTGGAACATGTGCCAGGGGTCAAGGTAGAGGAATGAAGCGAGGAAGTTCAGACCGTAAATAGTGATGAGGGCGACGAGGATGACACCACCGGCGCTGCTGCCACCAAAGAAACTGTTGACGAAGTCCTTTCCGGAAGCCAGCGAAATCTGATCCTCAATGGGAGTGTTGAAAGCGCGGACAACGAGGTAGGCGGAGAGAACCAAGATGTAACCCTGGATGAGACTGAAGAGACCGAACGAGGCAATGTATGTGAACTTGGAACCCTTGGGACGGTTACCCAGCGCAAGGATGAACTGCAAAATCACAAAGGCGGCGTAAAGATATGTGAGAATAGCATTTACAACAGGCGTGGCTTTATCACCAAAGGGCCAGCCGTGATATTCCGTTTCAACCTTGGGAGAACCGACCAGATCCATGATGACGGTGGTGGTGAGGTAGTAGGAACCGAGAGAGAACCATGTAAAGATAAGATTCAGAGAACTGTAGATAAGCTGGATGTGCAAGAAGAACATTCGGATGATGTTGTGACCACTCTTGTACATACGACCAAAGTGCATGAGAGAGTAGAGGGAGGCAGCGAACGAACCGTTCAACCAACGACGACGCTGACTGATGAATTCGGCAGCACCTTCAGGCACATCGGTTTCACCCTTGGCGGCCTTGATATAGCTCAAATGCCACTTCTGACCGGCTTTAGCGACTAGCTCGAAACACAGAATACGATCTTCGGCCAAGAACATGTTCTTCTTGAAAATGTTCATGCCGTCGATACCCTTCTTTCCGAGCTGTGCAGACAGCGTGTGATCACCGTGGAAGTACTGCTCCAGGGGACGACCCATGATAGCACGGAATCGGTAGGCGGAGAAAGCACCGGGCAACACAGAGACGTAACCAAACGAACTCTCCAGGGGCTTATCGAGAATGTTGGAGATCTTGTACTCGAAGTTCTGGACGGCGACGAGTGGGTTGAGCAGCTTCTTGCCGCCCTTACCCAACATGGCGTGAATTTCACCACAAGCGCCACCAAGATCCTTGTCGTTGTAGAAACCCTCCCAGAGAGCCAGCAGCGATCGGGGGCTGGGCTTGGTACCAGCATCCAGTAGGATACAGACCTCAGGGTTCAAAATACGACCGAAAGCGTTGAAGAGCCAACGGTGAGAGTTAATCTTCTTGGTGTTCTTCTGCTTCAAACAGAAGATGAACTGGACGGGAGGCAAGTTCTGGGGGCTATCGTCGGTGGGTCGGATAAGTTGCTGGCTGGGAGTGACGGAAAGCTGCGAGGTGTACTCGAAAATGTGAGCGACGGTCTCCTTGCCGTCGACATCCTTCTTGATGATACCATCCTGGTAGATACCGATGGTGGCGAGCACATCGAGAACGTTCTTATCGGCCTTGTCAATACCGTCAAAGACAAGACAGACGACAATCTTCTGCCAAGCGGGACCACCCTTGTTCCAGAAGGTGGACTTCTTCAGGTTGACGATATCACGAATGTTCTGCATCACACCGTGCAGAGTACGGGCGACCAGCACCTTATCTTCGTTGTAGTAGGTGATGGCGATAAGCAATTCAGTGTGTCGGTTGTACATGCGGGGTCGCAAATCGTAACCGTTCTTGAGTGTGAAGTCGTTGGGATCGCAAGTGGCGGCTGTGTATCGCATCTTCATGAATTCCTCGCTGCCACCCTCAGCATCACGGTAGCTGGGCTGAACGGCATTTCTGATAGCTGAAGGCACAGGGTAATCTAGACTGAGAACGGAACCCTGGACCAGCTTGACCTTTCTGGTTTTCGAGCGGCCAAGGCCACCACCGCCCATGGCGGGCTGCTGCTGTCGCTGAACCCAGCTGTCTTCAGGGTCGAAGGCGGAGTCGGGGCGGGCATACGGGTCAGAGCTGAACTGGCCAAAGCCGCCACCCTCGGCGAAACCACCACCGCCTGGGGCTGTCTGGGGGGCATTAGGGGCGTACGACTCGGTCAGACTGTAGGCAGAGACTGGGCGATCGGGAGGAGTTCGGGCACCAAGTCTGTCCTGCTCGTAACCCGAGTTCAAGAGATGTCGGCCGGCTTCCTCGTCGTTCTCCTGAGGGGGGAGATGGTACTGCTTATTTCCCACACTGTTAGAAACTCTTCTTGAGCCATGAGCGGCTCGAATTCAGACTCACGTTGCTGCCAGCAGGCATGTCCTGCAGCTGGTGGCCACCACCATATTCATTACCACGGCCATTGTAAGCCATCTTGTCGAAGGTGATTCCCAAGTCCGCTCAATGTGAAGGCTCGTGGGGATCAAGAAAGGATGAATCGATCTGTGCGGGATGGCAGGTTTGGCGCTTGGGGCTGGGGGCAGCCTTTTTGTTGTTTTGGGGGGGGGAAGTGGGAGTAGCTGAAACAGGAGAACTAAGGACGTCCAGTCCCAGGTCACGGGCTTGCGTCAAGGAGCAAATAGGAGCTACTGTACGGGTCGTGAAGCGCACTGGCAAACCTGCCCGGCAACCTTCCTTTACGCAATGCGGGGAAATGAGGCACCAGCCTCTAAAGAATGGTGTTAGTTGGGGCAAGAAAAGGAAAAGAGGAAGAGGCGGACGGATTAGAGGAGAGGGGATCAAGAACAAAAGATAAAATTCAGGAGTGACAGGGCTGCCAGGTTTTCAGAAATGTTTTTGATGAAGGGACGGATCTCTTTTTTCGCTCCACGCTCCACACAGGCCACGGGCCATGGACGACGGCGGCGAGAGCTGGGCTCAGAATAGGGGACTGGACACGCTAAGCCTGCTGAGCCACTCCACCGTGTTTGGGGGTGTGGATGCGGTATCCCTGGGCAGCGTGAGAAGAGCGGTAGCCACTCACACACACACGACACCAGACGGGGAGAGGCATTGAGGCAACGCAGGGGGCCTGGTCCTCAGGACCCAAGACATCTTGACTGACTGACGCAGGCTGGGCTCCCGCCGCTGGAGGCAAAAGCACTTAGGTTTAGCGGGCCCTTCCAGCGGGCTCCAGTGGGCCTCCAGCGATGGAATCTACGTCAGTCCACGAGTAGTTGGCTGGGTTCGGCGCCCCCTTAGCCTCTCTCCAGGACAGTCTCAAAGCACCCTCAGAATAAGCCATCAGCCACCGAGCGGCGATGTGAAAGAATGGAGACGACCCGGGGAATGGAGCACAACCCCCCCTTTCCCTCCCCCCCCTGCTCCCTGCATCTCACTACGTATTTACCATCCACTCACGGTGCGGCTGCGCCATTGACTGCTGCTCTGTCCGCGCGCCCATCACCACCGCCAGCCGCAAGCTTTCAGACACTTGCCGACGATCAACTGTAATCGCCCAAGTTCCATGCTGGAATCCAGGTCCTGGCCCCTTTCGGACACAGCGAACAGGACCCGCGAGAATCCCAGCCCTAAAACCGACGTCTCTATGCACCCCCCGCAAGGCCTGCGCGATGTGTTGTACGTAATTTCCCAGTGGCCGGGCTCTCAAGGCTATTGACTGTATCTGGCAGTGATCCATCATCCTTAGAGTACCCGCTCAAGCCCTGGCGGCTTACGATCCTGCCCACCCGACTTCAGCCGCCGAACTTGGGAAGCGCCAGGCAGCGCCTCATGGGCAGTCAGAGTTTGGACGACCAGAATCGAGAGGAGCCAGCAGAGTCAGACCAACCACGCCGAGGCTCACAGGTCAGATTTTACTGCTGTGCTAGGCTGAGCGGCTGGAGGGTAACGCCCACTTCTGCACATGGAAGGCTTGCAGACCCAGCCAACAAGAGACAGAGAAAGACGACAGCTCGACGCCGCCGCTAACTATCCGGTGCCATGACCAAAATAACGTTACAGAATCGCATTCTCTGGGGGGGGGGGCCAAAATCAGCGTGGGTGCATGTTCGTTTGGGTGCTCCATGCTCGCCGCCTCTCATCCGATTTTTCATCCCCTCTATTGTTCCATCCCACACGGGAGGCCAAAAATTCCAGAAGATCCCCCTGGACGGGAACCGGGGCCACATTTCACTTCAAGACAGCATGGGTCAAGCAAGAATCTGCCAGGCGTTCCAAAAATAGCAGAGCTGGGTGGACGAGGCGAGCGCTTGCGAGAGTGGTGTGCCTTGAGAGGGGTACGTACCTGGCCATGAATTGTGTGCCTCGTTCTCGCTCAGTCCCTATCCGTACGTCGCTACTCACTCATGCTGGCTGCGGGAGAGGCCTAGGGTTTTGGCGGCGCGCCTGCGCCAGCCCAAGTGCACGCTAGGAAAAAGAAAGAAAAAAACCCCCCAGCTTGATTCCAAGAAGGAGCCAGGCAAGGCCTCATCATCAGCTTAGACGAGGCTAGTCCTCTTTGTGCCGTCGCCTCGTCCCTCTGCATACTCTGCACGGCGTAGTGCATGTAAGGTAAGCAAGTATACTAGGGCCTCGCTTGGCTAGATGTCAGTCGAAAATGCCCGCCATTTTGGGGATGGGTGGCTGTACAATTCACAGGGCTGGATGGAAAGCTGGGAAGCCGGCGGGAGGGCTGGTGGCAGGGTCGGATTTTGCCTGTCGGCACTGAGCGCCTCCGCCTCACGTCAGCATGCCGAAGCCGTGAACCCGATGAAATTCTCATGCTCTGGGTCTGGCCTTGTCGGTTTCTGGATGGCCGGACTGGCCGCTGATCTTGAGCTTGTTCCTGCCCCAGTGCATCTGTCAGCATTGTCGCATGTGCTCGGCTAGGATGGAGAGAGTGAGGGGGCCAGTTGCACTGCAACTATCATTAATGTGAAGCCCGAGATGCAGTGGATACGATGCTCCGCAGCGTCCTTTTTTCCTAAACGGGCCAATCAGCTTACTAGCCAATATCGGTTTTACTGTCGTGCTCGGGGCTGCTGTGCAGGTGCATCTGTACAGCCAATTGTCCGGGCAGTAAGCGGGCAAGTCGACTAGGACATGCATGGTTGGGCAAGAATAACAAGCCTCAGGTCATACGGCTGCGGTCCCGAGACAGACCTCTCTGACCACTCACTGAGATTTGAGATATGGACCGGATACCACGCTGAAGGGTTCTCGATCATTGAGACAGAGGTCCAGCCACTTGTTTCACCCAATACCAAGATGGTGGCGCAACATCCACCAGCCCCGAGAATTTAGACAGCCAGATCCCCCGCCGGCTGTTGTCATGTAACGTTGGTCCCTGTATTTGAGATGTCATGGATCCTGTCTTCATGCCCTTGGTGCTCTTATGTGACATCAACTTAGTGCGTGGCCAGGACCGCAGTTAATGACGAAACTCGTATACGCGGTCGAATTTCCCATGTTTGACTTCACTCTCCACCATGTGTTGGTGGGATCGGCAGCTATCCGAAAGATTGACTTTTCGTCGGAGATATAGGTTCCATTTATCATTTCCTAGAGGAGATCTGACGAGTCAAGAATAAAGGAAAACGGCCTCGTTTCACGAACCTGGCATGCTTGACAGGTCGAGATACTGATTGACTTGCCACGCTAGCGACAGTCTTTTACTGGCAGGAATGTGGGCGTTGGTTGTATTGTCATGACGTTGGGAATAGGCTTTCGCCAGTGTGAATGACAGAAGCCAATGGCACACGACGCAGGTTTCTCGCTTAGGCCTGGGGCAAAGAAATTTGTCATGAATTTTTAGGCAAATGCAACGAAAGCAGGGTGTTGAAGTGTTTTCGCTCACCTTGTCCCGATCGAGTTATTGTGTTTATTGTTGTAGGCCCCTCAACTTCTGTTGACATAGGTCAGCTGTGCTTTCTCTCACACCCGCCGAGTTCTTCTCCTTTCCTCCTCGACCAGGATAGAATCCGGTTCGGATGATTGGCTTAGCCATCCAATCAATGCGGGAGCTGTATTTTTATTTTATTTTATAAAAAAAAATATGTATTATTTGAGGTCCAGCAAAATAGTGGGCCTGATAAAAAGGCCCATCCCGTATTGACATTAAACTTGTTGGCGGTTGGTCCCCTGATTCGTGGGAAAGGCTAGACGCCAGTAACCCAGAAATGAGTTTGAGAGGGCCGCGAACTCCGTCAGCCAGCAGAATGCGAAATGCCCCTGGATTGCACCCTGACGTGGTCGTCAAGCTGGTAATGATCCGCAAAGCATGTTACTCGAGTATGTGAGGGTTGTAGAAAGCCGAGGCCTTAAGTGGCGGGTTTATCCTTAAATCTTTTGTCTGAGTAATTTTTATTCCTTTTTTTCTTCTTTTTCAACCTGCCTCAAGTTGGTTTGTCCCTTCAATTTTTTTCTTTCTTTTTTCTTCTTCATCTCATTGAGACGATGTCAGTGTCATCGCATTATCGACGAGGCTTGAGCGTTTTCGGACGCAACGCATTGATGGGCAGGCATCCGCTGTTGAGGGAATTGGGTGATTGATCACTGTTGAGAGGCTGGCTGACATGACCGCAGTCGGGTTGGTAGAACCAACCAATCCACCAACTCGGTGGGCACACAAAATTAGCAAATCACAATAAGAACGCCGCAATGCAGCTAGAGGAGCCACGCAATGCGGTTGGGTTTTTGACAACACGTAGGTCCGGGCCGCAGTGAAGTCTACTCACAACGAACCCTCATCGTCGTGTTCGCAGACTACGCCGCTGATGATTTCATAAATCAGTTTCAGAGTGATGCCATGTGCGGGACTGACCAGGTCACCGCACGAAGCCGTTGCCGATCACTCGTCTTGAAGGCAGGCGCACCAAAGAGACTTTTTTTTTTAGCACGGCCCTGCCAACGTACGGCATGCAAACGGGCGCCACTTGCTGGCACCGTCCAGATCCTCCCTGTGGCGATGAACAGAGGCGGTCGGCTTATGCGGCCTTCGGCAGCATTAGCTCCATTGTTTCCATGGCAAGCCAAGGTGGGCTGAGCGGGTTTGGTTGGGTCGTGGCAGCTCGGACAGTGAATGGATTTACCAACGAAGCATCGAATCGGAGTCGTTGTCGCGCGAGTGGCAGCTGCAATTGACAGTGTCCCGCATCAATGGGCGATCAAGGCATACCCGGGGTACGTAAGTGCGTCGGCATGCACAACGACGCTGTGCACGCCAGGCACACTTGGTCAAATTATGAATGGAAATTGCTGGTGGCATCCTGGCCAAACAGGGACGCCCGGCGGCCGTCCGGGCAAAAACTCGTGTTCTCATAATAATCTTCATATTGAATCCGGGCTGGCGACCATGCATCGACGAACCCGTCTCGTCGAAAGCAGATTTGAGCTATTACCTACCGCGTTTGGTGGTGGCCCGCCGCTACTTGTATAAGGCCCCACATCATAATGACTGCTCATCCAATGGGCGATCGAATAGCCATGAGTGAGGCCCAGGGTTCCATGAAAAGCACAGTGCGCAGCCGGGAAATCAAGGGGCTTCCCACACAGAGTGGTGGGCAAGACACCAGGGTCCTTGTTGGAGGGCAGGTCCCAAGGCCGGGACTCGCGAGGGGCCCAGGACGCTGTGGCCCAGCCCCCATCGCCAGATCAGGGGCAGCAAGCGCCACGGCACACAGTGCCAAATGTTGGCGGCCGTTTATATTTGTTTCGCTAGTTCAAAAGGGGCCCTAGCGCCGCGGGTCCCCTGTTGCACCTACTGGGAGAGTGCCCCAAGTCCTTGCACTCTCGCCCAGTCGCAGTACAGCCGCTGGAGTCTGCTGGGGCCATCTTGGCACGTTCTCGCGCCTCTCTAGGTCCTTTCCACACTCCCATGTCCTCTCGTCTCGCTGCTCCTTCATCCTCTTCCGCCCAACGAGCGCATCGATCTTTGAATCCCGTCCGACCTGCAGCGAAATCCTCGCCCTTTCAACCTTTGATTCGCTTCCGCATATTCAGTCGCCCCGGTCGATTATGTCTCGTTCTTTCTCCTAGGAGCCTTCTTTTCTTGTTTTTTTACACTCCGAGCTAGTCTCTGATTCCACTCGTTACCATCGATCCCTCTATTCTCACCACTTCCGTTGAATCCGCGTGCGACAACTCGTTCACTCAACCCTTTTCAAGCACCGGAGACACGACGACTCTTCCGATCTCTTTTTCCGTTTCTTCAGTACCGTTTTATCAGAACCACCCGTTGTAAAAATCAACATCGACAATCGCTAGCAGCCGACAGTCTTGGCTTGAAAGCGATCATCAAAGTGATCGACATTCGCCAACTTGCAACGATTTCATATCCCCACTCGTACCATCACAGGACATTACAAACCTCATCGCCATGGAGGACGTACAGTACCTCGTCGCCAGGGACCTGGACGAGCTCAGCCACTGTAAGTTATCAAAGGAGCCCCCAACCGCGCCGCGACATGCGTTAATCCCTCTGCAGTGATGCAATTAGTTCCTCGGAGCGCCAGCTGTGTCAAGTGCGACGACACGACCGAGCTCCAGTGCCCCAAGTGTTCCGACGGCACGAGTTGCCAGTTTACCGTACCTCTCGACTGCACGCAATGCGCCAAATCAGTGTGCATGGAAGATGACTCTAGCACCAGTAACAAGAGCAGCGGTCCCAGCATTGGCGGCATCGTCGGCGGTGTTGTCGGTGGTCTCTTCGTCATTGCCCTCGCCACGTACCTCGTCTGGCGATACTGTATCAAGCCCAAGCGATCCGAAATGTCCCAAACCGTCTACGATCAGGACTCGAATACCGTGCAGGGCTCGGAGAAGGTGGACTCTGCATCCAGGGCTACTCGTCCACCATCAACACACACCGTTCACTCGATTGCATCCACTGTCCTTACCCGAGCCTCCAACATTATCCAAATCGCCTATATTCCCGGTGTTACAAACCGCGCGACCCCAACTGACCCGAACGTCCTGGTTCCCCCCGTGCCTCCGATTCCCATGCAGCACGCTCAGGGCAGAGCCGCAGCGGGAGGCGACGATCAGCACTTCTTCGTTCCTGGTGACCTCCGAGACTCGACCTACTCCGGCCTCTCTGGCTACACCGACCGTACCTCCTACGCCCGAACCTCTTACGCCCCTCGATCCAGTGTTGCTTCAACCATCTACGGCAAGCAGGCCCAGGTTCTCACTCCCGCCCAAACAGGAATGCGTGCGAAGCCCACCATGGTCAGCGTTAAAGGTGGACACGGCCTGGAAGCTCCTCCTGTCCCTGCCATCGATTTCGGCAAGTTTGGTGCAAACCGTCCCAAGAGTGGCATGAGCGCCTTTAGCATTGGCTCGACATTCCTCAGCAGCGCCAACACAGCCACACAGACTCGTGCCCAGGTTGTCAAGGTCGGCGGATTGAAAAAGATTGACATTGCGCCCAAGTCGGAGAGCGAGACGTCATCCATGTCAGTACCAACCGAAAACTCGCGGCCGACCACACCAAGTCGAAACCCAACCCGTGACTCGAGCGCAACCACTATTATCGACGACTCTCCCTCAGTAGACCAAGGACCATTCTCTGACCCTCCTGAGCGAGCAACGCCTCGCAAGTCGAGCCCTGGTCTGGGAGCCGTTATTGAAGATTCGGCTGGCGAGAACAAAGCGACACCGACACCAACTATCCGACGAGATAGCAGTCCGTTTGGCGACCAACACGCAACCAAAGAATAAAACCCATATGTGGTATATCACAAAGCAACTTGAATGCTTGTCTTTCCATTTCCTTTTTTTATCTTTTAGGATATGATGAATGCACCCGTCACATGGGCTTCACATACTTGAGCGCCCGACCGCCCTTGGCATTCTTCAATTTTTCTACTTCTTGATGTCACATTTTTGGATAGATGACCCGAGGTGAAACGGGAATGTGGATTTTGATATTTACTTTGAACAACTAGCAGCGAGGATTCTTTGGGTATGGACAACACTGGCGTCTTGGGCAAGCACCGCGGGATACGGCACGACGGATGGCGGGATGTTTGCCAACAGGAGTCTCTTCGATAAGTATACTGAATAGAGATGATCTACCATACGTTTCTGTGACTCTTTTTTGGATTGTGAATTGTGTAATGTCCTTGGCACCTTGTGTGCAGGCAAGTCTACTTGTCCGGCTGGTCAGCATATAGAATCTCTAATTGTCTTTGGGATACAGGTGAGGGGCAGAATTCGGGTCTTGCTGCATCCCAAGGCATCGGACTCGGCCATACTCGGTTTCGCCTTGATGGCAAATGCAGCTAAGGTGTCGATCAGGGACCCCTCATCGTGCCACGCTCCGCACTTGATTCGATCTCTGCGCCAGGGCACAGCCGTTTGAGCCATCTGGGCGATGCAAGCCATCACCTCGGGGAGCCAGCTAACGCCCAAACTTGCGACGCAGGGCCGCGCGCGGGCCCTTTTGGGGCGGAGGGGAGCACCTTGCGTTCGTTCTAGGCATTTTGACATGCACAACCCCGGCATGGCATCAATCAGCGGCCGGGCGACAGAAGGCGAAGCATTGGCATTGGGATGATCCGTGGATTCCATGCACAGACAGAGCTTGCTGGGGATGCGCCCTGGCTCCATGCTTTTGCTAGTGAAACAGGCTAGAGGGGGATAAGACGTCAAGGACGAATATGCGCCCTGTGGGCTTTTGTTTTCTTGGTGAAACAGTGATTTGCAGTATTTTGGCACCCAGGATAGAGATAGAGGGCCTTTTCGGGCGCGGGCTTGGGGCGTCTACGGGTCGTTGCTTCGCTTCGTTCCGTACAGCGAGCGGCCAGGGGGGGCTGCTCGCTCAGGGCTGAAGGAGAGTGGAAGCTGAAGTGAGCAGAAGTGCCGAACGTGCATATGTTTCCAGTCACGATACCTGTCCCGGGCTCTTGGGTGAATCCCTACACATCGTCCCTGCAGATACCCGCTGCCGCTCCTATTAATTAACTTGAGGCGGAAGAGACTTTTCCGCCCTGGAGAAGGACGCGGCGCCGATCATTGTCGGATGCCTCAGAGTTGCTTCCCGGCAGACGGAAGCAACAGCCCCCGGCACACTCGTAAAGGCGCATGGTACGGGATGCCTGCTTGGAAGGGGAAGGCGGAGGGGAGGAAGGGAGCGTATTTTGGATTCGCAACTAAACCCAACTCATGGCGGCATCGCCACCATTCAACAGGCACAGGTTTCCACCTTTTGTGCCACAGTCCAGGGGTTATCCATCCTTCTCCGTGTACAACGCATCACGGCTTGCGAGTCCCAATCGAGCTTGTCGTGCCTTTTTTTTTCCTCCTTTGTGTTTCCCGCTAGCTGAGACGAAGCGAGAAGAGGCACGGCAG
Source organism: Calonectria crousiana (assembly GCA_013406985.1). NCBI lineage: Eukaryota > Fungi > Ascomycota > Sordariomycetes > Hypocreales > Nectriaceae > Calonectria > Calonectria crousiana. Next base: position 188,419 of record VTGD01000048.1, on the reverse strand, counting down.
GGTCGTGGGCCCAGGGAGAAGAAAAAAATGTCCGACGGACTAATGTTAGAGGAGGGAAGGGTGGCAGGCAAGCCAAGGCTTGATGAGGCGATGTCAGGGATTTGCCTTTTGTCATTCCTGCCTGGAAAACCCTCTCGGAGGAGGCCATCACGAATTGGCCAGGGGAACGTTGTGAAGAAGAAAGCTCGACAATGTTGAGGCAAGCAGAAATTCCACCCAAGCCAAGGAAGGCATTCATCATTCGTCATAGGTATGAAGAGCGGCCGAATGTTGTGTCCTCTCCAAATCCTGCGCGGCGCTCCTTCCACCCAGCCTTCATCCCGTCCCACTAATTGGAACATGAAGTCCATCCTTTCGATACACACGTTACCCATTGACTTGTCGAAACATTTCCCCAATCGAGCCACGCGCTCCGTTCATCAGGTTTACCAGGGCACCTGTTCGGCTTCTGAGGGAAGAGAGCAGGTCCCTACTCCCCCCATATCTCCCGGGGTGGTGGGCTTCCGCTCCGCTGGAAAGAAGCCACATTCGAATGCTTCCCCTTCCTCGTCGCGATTCCTTCTTTTCCCTTTCCAACCCCAGCTCCGGGATTGTTTCCCCGTGTTTCTCGCTACCTGGGAGCCGGGAGCTATGGTCGGAGTAGGTTCCTGTCATGGGTAGTCCAGTGCGCGAAAGAGGTTGGGGGCGGATGGACCCTTTAAAAAATTACAAAGAAAAAAAGTCTGCCGCTTTTCCAGCCAGCTGGTTTCGGTTCCTGTGCAACCTTCCCGTTTGATGGGGTATGGCTGCGCAAAAGGACCCCTTGAATCCGGCTCTTGGGGAACCGTCTGCCAAGGTTTGTAACAATTCAGTTTCGCTCGTTATCGCATTTCTTCTTTTCCTTCTCTCCTACTTTTTTTTATCCTGCCTCCTTTATTCGTATGCTTTTCGCTTGCACCCCCTGGAGATCATCACTCGTAGTGAGACGTATGCTGGAGGGGCGCGGCCTGGAGCTTGTGTGAGCCACGACTGGCCATGCTGCCTGTATAGCTCCCACGGCTGCAGAGATTGATATCAACTGTCATGCCAATGCAATTAGCTACCTAGGACGCAATGCGGCGCCGTTCATGCCGAGGTGAACTCACGCAACACTAAATTCTTCAACGGGCCTTTTTTTTTTATTCCCCTTCTATTCGATCTAGCTTGGAGGCGTTCTCCCTTGGTGCCCTGGTCTCCCTCATACATTAGGCCTAGGTTCAGCGTTCGTGCTAGGCAAGGGTTTTTGGGCAACAACCAGGGCGTTGGCCGTTCACCATGGGAACCCCCCCTCCCCTTCCAACGGCTGGCCGGCTGTCGATCCGGACCAGCACCGCGGGAACTGGTGGTTGCTTTCACCATTCGCTACTTTAATCGGGGGCCATTTTCCCATCGCCAACGGGCCTCTCCCGCTTGACAGGAAAAAAGCCGCACCGCAAGAAGGTTTACAGCGGTTCTCCTGGGTCCCCATCGCCCCCCCATCCTCGTCTCCCCTGGTTTAGTCCCGGCACTTAGAAGGGAGGCTGCCAAATTCCCACTCAGGCGAGGGTCGCAGCCACCTTGTTTGTTTTTTTTTGTAGCGGAGACGGGCAACCTGTATCTCGTTCGTTGCTGCGCCATAGGCGAACTTGCTGCATTGGCGCATGCTGACTCGGGAAAATAATTCAACCGAAGGGCTCTCTCGCTAGAAGTGCCCTAACGCCAGCGGCTTTCGGCCGTGGCTTCGGCCCCCGTCGTAAATGTCTGTTCGCAATGTCTCGAAACGCTTGCACTTCTCTTGCATCTCGCATGTATGTGCCATGGGCCGCTCCCTCTCCCCCCACACACACGACGCCCGCCCGGCGTAACTCTGAGTAAACGAACGGGAGCCTCCTTCAGCTGTCCTCTGCCGGCCGTCTTCCCCGCCGCCTTTCCACACGCCCCCCCGTCGATCTCCCCCGGCCATGTTGGAAAGGGCGAGGTCGAGACTGGCTATCAACTGCGTCACGAGGCAGCCATGCGCCGCCACCGCCGCCGGGGGGCACTGCAAAGCCGCTTGTTTTCGTCGAATATCTCCTGCACGGGCGGGATGGGGTCTAAACTTCGGCAAGGAGGTAAAGTGAGGTTGGAGTTGCGCATTGCGCATTGCCCCGTAGACGCGAAAAGGGTATCACATGGCTAGGCTTTCCTAGTTTCGTTAGGCTCCTTGGGCGGCAACTCGACGCACTATGCCCAGTGGTGTCGTGTAACATATGCCTTCTCCGTTGCTTGTCGCCCTTGCTTGCCTGACTAGATCCATCTACTATCTCTCTCATCTTAGAGACAACCCAAATAGCCCGAAGTGTAGGTTGCTTCCCCATAGGCTCCATTTTAGTGTGTGCACGTAATAGTGTGTGTGTGTATCTTGTCTTGTCTGTTTGTATATATACACGGAAATAGCCCGATCCTTACTTACATGCATGTCTCGCAATATGCTCGGGAAGTAGGGTGAGCTGAAAACAAGCGTGCATGACGACACAGTGACGACCTGCGGGAGTGATTGCTGTTTTTTTTTCTCAGCTCATCGAACTGGGGAAGGAGGGTCAGATGTGAGACGGGAGTTTATCGCCCTTTCGATACATGCCAAAAAAAAAAATTTTGCCACCCCCAAGTCTTTCACCTCCCCTCCTACGCCCATCGAGCCCGGTCTTTTTTTTTTTTTCCCCTTTCGACGTTTCCCGCTGCTGTGTCCGTGGGCGGGTAGGTAGGCGCTGGGTTGTGTGGGGGGAGAGGAGGCAGGTGGAGAGCAAAAGCACATGGCACTGGGCCCGGAGGGGTTCAGCCACTACTACCCTACAACAATTGGAATTTAAAATAGCAAGGGAACTACTACTACGCTGTGCCAGGGGATATATCAATGAGTCAGCTGTGCTTTTCTGGTGATGGTGATGACAATATTGTTACCATTGTGGTTTTTGTTTTTGTTTTTTTTGTGTGTGTGTGTGTGTGCGTTGTGTGCCTGTTTTTTCTTTATCATCGTCAGCGTGGACCTTGTCCTCCTGCACGCACCTGGGTACTAAGGTTACTTAGTTGGCTGTGGTCGGGGGATGAGAGAAGGAGGGATGGGATGGGTGGTACGCCTGCAGAATGCGGATGCATCAAACTGCAGCTGGCTGCACATTGGATAGGCGTACAGACCAGTGGTTCATCTTGTTTACACCTCACCCACACACACTCTGCACGCACACACTTGAGTTGCTTGTCCTTTCCTTTCTTTTCTTTTTATTTATTTATTTAGGTGCGCGTGCGTGTATGTGCATGTGTGTTCCTTTCTTGACCTTCCAGCCTTTCTGAACCCCCATCTTTTGGCCCCCCTCCCCCCACAACTTTCAACCACGACCAGCCATAGGATTAGTATGTATGTCTCTCTCGCTCCATCTGCCCACCGCGCAAGCACAGCACGGCACATGGCTTGGGTGGAGGGGGTCACAGAGCTTACTTTGCAGAGCTCCGAATATCTCCCCTCTCCCTCTCTCCCAGTTCTGTAAGCCACCCCACCGTCCGAGCAAGATGGCGCATTCAATGTGGAGATGGGTATTTTTTTTTTCCTCCTTCTTTTCTTTTCTTTGTTCTCACGGTGTAACCTTGGTCGGGTCGGACTTTCGTCCCTGTCCACATTTCCGGCTCTCTCTGTCTCGCTGTTATTCCCCTTTGGTTCTAGCAATGGATAGGTGGATGGATGGGGCGGCGTGGTGCGTGTGGGATGCTGCTGCGCGCTGCCGAGGCCGCAGTGCGCGTGGTCGAGAGAAGAGAGGCAGAGGTATGCAACCTTCCCTCTCGCACCCTCTCTACTGCGTGTGCGTGCGTGTGGGTAACGTAAAATGCGCCGCGCTGCAGCTGCGCGTGGGTGACAGCGAGCGCCGGGTACGTGCTCACGGTGGCTGAGATGGTAGTGCCGGAGAAGCAACAAGCAACAAGCAACAAGCAACAAGCAACAAGCAGCTACAGAGGCATGTGGCATGGGGGAACAGAAAAAAAATCGGGGACGCGATACTGCGCAGCACCCAATCCATGGCACACGAGAGGAACGGGCATCGGGGGTGTGCGCAAACACGGAATGCGGGAACGAGTGCTTGCCACGTCTCGTCTCTTTGTCTCAATGTGTTTCTGCCTCTGCCTCTGCTTCTGCTCATGTCTCCGTCAACCAACATGACGCTTATCCAACCTCTTATCTCCATGCAACACCGGCATCAGCACTCTGTTGTCGACATGACGAGCCAAATCCAGTTCAGAGCTCCTCTGCTCCCCTAATGACCCCTTCCCATGGTTCCCACCCGGCATCCACCCCCCCGGCAGCGGGCCCCCGTTAGTTCCGTTTTCTTTTCTCATCAACTGAGAGTGACATGGCTGTCATGGGGTATCCCACTGTCCACGGCCCACTGCCCAGGGGACCCCCCCGGGGCCCTGTCCTACAGCACACCGCAAGCACAGCACATCACAGCATATTGTGTGGCAGACGTCGACGAGGCTAACGTACGTAGGGCTTCCATTCCCTTTCCCGTTTAGTGAGCCACACCTTGTACCATGCAACGCTGCACGCACTTGTCAGCACCGGCCGTTTGGCATCAGTCAACTTTGTTTGGTATCTTTGCCTCTGCTCTTTTTGCCCTTTTTCCCTTTCGCTCGCAAGCCCATCCCGGCATGGTTTCATGTCGTGCGCGTAGATACAGAAAATGTTCAGCTTCTCTCTCCCTCTCGCCGTCATTTTCCTGCTCGTCTTCATTATCATCCAACCTCCCATCCCAGCTCGTACAAATTCGACGAGATCCCTGCATTTCCCTCCTCCACCGCCTTCCCTGCCCAGCTCCCAGCCGTGCCATGCCAATTGAGCCACCTCGGCCCCAGTAAAAAACCACAGGCCAAGGAGAAGAGACGTTCTTCCACTGAGTAATTCTCAAGATCAGCCAACTCCACCCGTCGTTAACTTTCACATCCTCCCCCAGGTCCATTCTATCATTCCCGGGCTGGATAGGGGTTGCAAGCGCATGCAAAAGACCCTACAGCAAAAGCATGATAAATCAGATCTTGGCGTGACAAACAATAAAAATCCAAACAGGACACCGGTATCAAGTAGACAGCTTCCTCGCTCAATGGAAGAACCAGGCGAGGTGAAAAAAAAAATATAAAAAAAAATATAAAAATAAAAAAGAAAACAAGAAAAACAAAAAGCATGCCATCTTGTTCCAGGCCCGCGCAAGCGAGGATTTCCTGTTCATAGAGTGGTGGGAAAGTAGAAACAGCCTCCTAGGCCCGTCGTACTCCAGAAACACCCACAGCTGCCGACCCCTCCCCGCTCACAAGTGTTCATGAGGAGAGAGGTCAAGGCACAGAATCCGGGGATACAGCTGACGCCCAGGTCTTGCCAGTAACTTTGCAAACAAGAATAGTATAAATGTCAAAAGAATACCTAGCGCCCCAATATGCCTCTTTTTGTTCGTACGCCATTCGCCGGTGCGGGAACTGGTCTGCTTTCGTTCGTCGTTCGATGCTACGTCGTCAAGTCGCCCTCGTCGTCGGGCAAATATGGCCATCTAAAAATCGCAATAGTAGAAGAAAAAAGAATAAAATCGTCTCTCCATATCCTTCCGGCATCTCGCCAATCATGTTCGAGCTTGACGTCAAGCCTGTGCCAGCGGGTGAGGGGTTGCGATGGCACAACCCCTCACGCGCGGCTGTTGTTGCCGGCAAACCTCCAGTTCAGCCGTATCTCTTTACCCAGTCATTTCCTTCTCTTTCCGCTCCAACTAGGTATATTTGGTGGGAATTGGGTCGCTCATAACACGACACACTTGGATGACCTCTCCTTGCCATCCTTTCTTCGGTGCCTGTGGGGATCGCGGTCTCTGCCAGCATCACCGTTTGTCCGTTGAGACCTTCCGGAGCCGCCGGCAGGTCTGGATGATTGCTGTCGTTGTCGGCGTAGGATTCTGACCACGTCGTAAAAGGCCTTTTCCACGTTGATGCAGTTCTTGGCCGAGGCCTCGACGAACTCGCAGCCCAGCTCGCGAGCCAGGGCATGACCTTCTTGTGTTGAGACTTCTCGCTCGGTGACTCGGTCGCTCTTGTTGCCGACAAGCATAATGGGCACGGGCAGGTTCGAGCCGGCGGAAGAGAGGGGTGAGCCAGGGTACGAGGGCGACGAGGCGCACGATTCTTTGACTCTCTGGATCTGGTGGTGGAAGCGCTTGATGCGTGAAAAGGACGAGCGCGACGAGATACTGTAGACTAGGACAAAACCTTCGCCATCACGGATCCATTGGTCTCGCAGGGCGGTGTACTCTTCCTGGCCAGCAGTGTCGAGAACTTCCAGCATGCATGGTTGACCGTCAATGACGACTTGCTTACGGTATGAATCTTCGATTGTAGGGTCATACTGAAGGGGCGAGCAGGTCAGCAAGGGGGTCGTGGTTTGTAGGGGGGAAGCGAGGGTGAAGGCGAGGTGGCGATGTACGGCTGCAGTCCAAGGTTAGGGAAGGGCGACTCACTGTTTCCACGAAGTGTTGCAGGCATAGCTGGATGGTCAGGGCTGTTTTTCCCACACCACCATCTCCCAGCACCACCAGCTTGTATAATACCATGCGGCCGGCCATGATGACGGCGACGGAGGCGAAGGCGACGGTGAGGAGAGAGTGCAGACGCGGCCGAGGGATTGGGGAGGGAGCAGGTCAAGGGGACCAGCGGACGGAGGAGGGGAGAAAGAGCGATAGAGAGGGTTGGAGACAATGCTGGGGGAGAAGGCGGCCTTGAGTGGTTGTGTGGAGGTTTTGAGTTGACAAGAGGTCGTCACAAGCAGAGGGGAGGAAAAGCAAGGAACGAAGAGGGGGTGGCTTGATGGAGGTAGGAGCTGGGGCCAGCAATTGTACTGTTCGGCAGGGCGAAAAAGACGGCGGCACGACGTTAGCAGCCGAGAGAGAGAGAGAGCAGCGGCAGTAACAACAGCGGCCAGAGCAGTAGTAAAAAGAGCCGGGTGTGAGGGAGATGTACGGTCGAAACCCCATGGACCGTCTTTGCTGAGCGGCGAAGTTGGAAGACGGCGGGTGGGTACTTGTGGGCGGGGCCTTGTTCACTGTGGTACGTACTGGGCCTACAGTCAAGTAGGGAGGGAAGCCCGGTGAGGTAGCGTACCTAGACTAGGTAGGTGTAGTCCACAGCAAGGGCCCTGCTACATGGCTACTGGGGTGCGAAAGGCGAGGCAAGGTAAGGCTAGTAGTGCTGCTGGAGGGGGTACATGGGGATGGGGTTGTCGGCGACGGGCTGGTGGTTGGCCAGCAGGTATCTGTACAAGCGGATGACTAGCCGGTGGAAATCCATGCTGGGCGCGGGTGGAGGGGCCAGTGGGTGGTGAGTGGGCGAGACAGCCGCCTCTTGGGCACCGCAGAGGCAGGCAACCTGGGTACTCGGGGGAACCCTCGAAGGGGACAGACAGCTGGGGGAGGGACGAGGAAAGGAGGCTAGGTACAGGTATCCAGTACCGGGGCGGCTGCTAGGCAAGGTACCTAGGACTTTGGGGTTCAGAGCGAGAGGGAGTGTCACCATTGTAATGAAGGGGGGGGGGGGGGGG